>PVIA01019387.1:0-10623 GCA_004024845.1 Tonatia bakeri | reverse complement strand
CCAACCCTTCTGTCTCCCCTGACTCCAGCAATGTGGTCCCCGGCCTGTGGTGTGAATTCTCACTTACCCCTAAGGTTTTGCCCTCTTTGAAGATTCTCTGGGCTGGTGGTGCACTGGCAGGTGTCTGCAAGCCAGGTTGGTTCCCAGGAATTAGGCTGACTTGGGGCTGGTTGTGTGGATACATGGTCACCTGAGTCGTGCTCTCTGGAATTACAGAATGCACACTGTGGGGTGCTGCCAGAAACACAGTATTGGCCATGGGTCCTGCTGAAGTCATCGAATTCATGCTGCAAAAAAAATAAAAATAAATAAATGCACTTGAACCATGCTTCACATGTGCTGTGATGTTTACATTGAAAAAGAACTTTGTCTTCATTAACTCAGTTGAGCATTGCAGCCCTTTAAAGGGAGACAACAAAGGGCTTATAGACAGGACCCCTGAATGTCAACATGCTTCAGAGAGTTAACAGTTAAATGAAGCAGTGCCTTAGTGATGCCAAATTTAGAAAAACCGTTTACCTTGTAGTAGCAGAAAAATAGGAAATGGCACTTGGGGTTCTCACCCATAAATTAGGTCTGACTGTAAGGCCAGGAGCTTACTTCTCAGAACAATTAAATCCTATTGCAGCTGGTGACTTTGTTTTCTTATTTTTTTCAAAAATAACATAGCACATAATTTATAAAATAACATATTTTAATATTCTCAAATCAAACACAGTATTCAGTAAATGGTCACAGAGCTTTGATGTCTATGTTTTGACCCACCTCCTTGGAGAAACATTACTTGTAAGAAACATCTTTGTTTTATAGAAAATTTGTCTCCAATGTGCTATTGGGTTGTAAGTTGTCTATTACATCCCAGAGGGAGAAAGATGAGTGGAATACATTCCGCAGTTTAACTATCAGGGGACATAGTTAAGCTACAAATGTTTTCTTCTACTGCATAGTTTTGTTTTACATTTTAGTATAAGAAAAAAAAATTCATCAATGCCCTGGCTGGTGTGGCTCAGTGGATTGAGGACCAGCCTGTGAACCAAAGTGTTGCTGGTTCGATTCCCGGTCAGGGCACATGCCTGGGTTTCAGGCCAGGTACCCAGTGGGTGGCATGCAACAGGCAACTACACATTGATGTTTCTGTCCCTCTCCCTCTCTCCTTTCCCCTTTCTCTAAAAATAGATAAATAAAATTTTAAAAAATTCATCAAAATCTAAGTAGATAAATTAAGGATTCCATCATAAGTCTTGGGATATAGGCTGTACATTTGTTTGTTTGCTTTCTATTTTTTTTTCTTGACATTATTATAGACACTCCTCATTCTGCCTCCCTCGTTTGCCCATCTCTCCACCCAGCCCCTGCCATGTCCTCCCTGGCCTTCTGTCTATGTCTCTGTCTCTGTCTATGGGCTATGCATATATGTTCTTTGGCTAATCTCTTGACCTGCTTTTTACCCAGTTCCCCTCTCCCTCCCCCTGAGATTGTTAACAAGCTGTATCAGCCACTGCTCTTTGAGTGAGAGGCCAATAAGCTTACCCTAGGGCAGCCATCAGAGGTTCAACACCCCCATCAAGTACACATTGTGTTAGAAATCAAGGGATATCAGTGGCTCATGGTGGTGGGAAGGCTACATATATATTATAACAGGAATAAAAACTTGATACAACTCTGATGTATAACAAGCTGTTAAACCCAGCATGTTATTCTAACCCATTTTTTTTCTCTCAAAACTAGAGCTTACGTGTTAAAGGTTTTTATTAAGCACATTTTACAGGAAACAGCAGTTTCAGTTCCTTTGTAAACCTCAGCAGCAGTCTGACTTCAGGACCCAGGAATTCAGCTAAAAAGAAACCAGATGGCCAACTTAAGGATGCTGACCATAAGGACCCACATTAGGCCTACGGGAAGATGTCCTGTGTGCCCACAACCCCTCCTTCTTTTTTCTTTGCTTTGTTTTCCCTCCTGATAAAACCCCTGCCTACACAGAGATGTACAGGTGGGCTTTGGGGCAAGTCTCCCATCTTCTCAGGTGGCAGGCACTTGATTAAACTGCTTTTCTGGATGTCCGTGTTAACCTTAGGTGTCATGAAAATAAGAGGGGCACCTAAAGAAAAAATTACAAGTAAGACCCTTTGAATTCACCTAATGGTGTATGTTTTCTCAGATATGACCTGCTGATAGATAACATCCAGTTGTTATCCTACATCATGAATGCAGAACAAGCACAGAAGGCATTACAAGAATATGGAAACAAAATTCCACCTGCCCTTGATAAAGACTCCTAACACAAATAGGTTAAACTAGGGGGCATGGTCTATTGAAAAACCTGGAGGGACAACCATCCTCAGTCCTAACAACAACCCAGGTGGAAGGGTCCACATCAAGGCCTACTTGTACTCTGACTTTAGGGAGCTCATAAAAACAGTTGGGTTCATTTATCTCAAATTACACCTGTTTTTTGTGTGTCTCCACAGGAGCCATTATCTGAGACCTACTCTTGTGAACCCATCAAGGACCTCAAGGTCCTCTTCAGGAAACAAGACCTGTTACAGGTAAATAACATAATAGCTGGGTCTTAATGTGATGGCCTTTCTCATATTTTTGACACTCTTTCTATTATCCTGTTAGTATGCCCAGCTTCTTCACCCAGGAAAAAAATTTTCTGTAAACTACACTCAAATTTTTCAAATTTTAACTAAAAATGTTTATCATTCCTATTTTCATATCTGTACTGTACTGAAGGTCCCTACAAAGACAGTGGGGACTAATATACTGGTAAACTTTTCCAATATCATTGCTGCTGAAAATCAACTTCTCAATTGCTGGCTCTGCCATTAACAACCAATCCAAAGAGCGCTCCTACCTCAGGGTCAGCCTACAGCCTTCAACTTAAATCTAACTCTGTTATTAGGGTTCCTCAGAAATTTTGAAAAAGCCAGTTCTTTTTCAGTAAACCTCCCTCCAGTTCCCTATGGTTTTCATTGTACAAACCATACCACAGTCATTAATCAGACTGATAACCAGTTGATATTAAGGCTCTCATATAAGAGCCTTACAGAACCCTGCTGTCACTGTGGTACGTCTAACCAATGTGTCACTAAACTTGAACTAGATAATTCTGTCCTGACTTTGATATACCCAAAGACTTTTTCTGACAATGTTTTTTTATACCTTTCATCTGACACACTAGTGTCCACTAGACTATAGGGCCAAATTAGATGTTTGGAAAACTAATTCTCAAATGACCTCCAGAATAGCTGCTGTTATTAGTGAGAAAAACTAATATTAAATGGAAACTCATTTACCAAGTCCCCAGAGCACATAAAGCCACACAGGACCAAAGGACTGCCTCCTGAAAGGAGGAACCCTTTCCACGACTGCATAGAAAACACCTGTTGAGGGATACAAAGCCAATAGTCAAAAATCGAAGGCATTTTTTTACACTAACAATGAAATATCAGAAACAGAAATCAGGAAAAATCCCATCTGACATAGCAACAAGAAAAATAAAGTACCTAGGGATAAACCTAACCAAGAAGATAAAAGACCTGTAGTCAGAGAACTACACAACACTGAAGAAAGAAATTAAGGAAGACACAAACAAATGGAAGCATATATCATGTTCTTGGATTGGAAGAATTAACATCACCAAAATGTCCATACCACCCAAAGCAATCTATAGGTTCAATGCAATCTCTATTAAAATACCAATGACATATTTTACAGATATAGAACAAACACTCCATAATTTATTTGGAACTATAAATGGCCCTGAATAGCTGCAGCAATTTTGAGAAAGAGGAACAAAGTAGGAGAGATCACAATGCTTGACATCAAACTATATTACAAGGCAACCTTAATCAAAACAGTCTGGCGCTAGCATAAGAACAGATATATAGATCAATGGAACAGACTAGAGAGCCCAGAAATAAACCCAAGTCTCTATGGTCAATTAATATTTGACAAAGGGGGAAGACGCATAAAAAGGAGTAAAAATAGCCTGCTGAACAAATGGTGTTGCAAGATCTGGAGAGCTACATGCAAAAAAATGAAACTCGACCACCAACTTACACTATACACAAAAGTAAACTCAAGATGGATAAAAGACTTAAACATAAGTCATGATACCATAAAAGTCCTAGAGGAAAACATAGGCAGGAAAGTCTCAGATATTCCATGCAGCAATATTTTCACTGATATGTCCCCTAGAACAATGGACATAGAGGAAAGAATTAACAAATGGGCTCTCATCAAAATAAAAAGTTTCTGCATGTCTAAGGAAAACCAGCAAAATGAAAAGGGAACCAATCACATGGGAAAATATATTTTCTAATGATATTTTGGAGAAGGGTTTAATCTCCAAAATATATAAAGAACCCACACAACTCCACTCCAGGAAGACAAACAACCGAAATGAGAAATGGTCAAAGAATCTGAACAGTCACTTCTCCAAGGAGGACATACAAAGGGCCCAGAGACATATGAAAGGATGCTTAGCATCACTAGCCATCAGAGAGGTGCAAATTAAAACCACAATGAGATATCACTTCACACTGGTCAGAGTGGCTACTATAAACAAATCAACAAACAACAAATGCTGGCGAGGTTGTGGAGAAAAAAGAACCCTAGTGCACTGTTGGTGGGAATGCAGACTGGTGCAGTCACTGTGGAAAGCACTATGGAATTTCCTCAGAACACTAGAAATGGAACTGCCTTTTCACCTGCCAATTCCACTGGTGGGATTCTACTCTAAGAATCCTGAAACACCAGTTTAAAAGAACCTATGCACCCCAATGTTCATAGCAACATTATTTATAATAGCCAAGTGCTGGAAGCAACCTAAGTGCCCATCAACAAATTAATGGATCAAAATACTATGGTTCATTTACACAATGGAATACTATGCAGCAGAAAGAAAGAAGGAACTCCTACCCTTTGCAACAGCATGGATGGACCTGGAGAGCATATGCTAAGTGAAATAAGCCAGGTGGTGAAAGACAAATACCACATGATCTCACTTATAAGTGGAATGTAATCAACAAAACAAAAAAGCAAGCAAAATATAACCAGAGACACTGAAATAAAGAACAAACTGACAGTAATCAGTGGGGAGGGGGAGAGGGATAATGGAGGAAAATAGAGGAAGGACCATCAAGGAACACGTATAAAGGACACTTGCACAAAGCCAAAGGGGGTGTGTTTGAGGGTGGGAGGTAGGGATGGGTGGGGTCGGGGGGCTAGGTGTGGGGAACATGGAGAGAACTGTACTCGAACAACAATAAAAAGACATAAAAAAATTTAACAGACAGTATAGCTAGCCAAAAAAAAAAATAGTACTAGCCATGCCCTCCAAAATCTACAACAGTCTTTAGATTCCCTTGCTAATGTTGTACTAGATGACAGATTAACCCTTGGATACTCACTAGCACAGGAGGGGTGTGTGCAGTCATAAATGAAACCTGCTGCATTAACTCTTCATGTCAAGTGGAAGAAACTATATCAAAAAATCTATGACCAGGCCACATGGACTCATAACTTTGGAAAGGGGAACCCTTCTGCCAGCTTAATCTGGGAGACTATTGCCTGGTTTTTACCCTTCCTTGATTCCCTAAGTATAGATTTCCTCCTCAACTTTGGGCCATGCCTTTTTAATCTTCTGGTAAAAACTGTTACCTCTAAAATACCTCAATTCCATGTGAAGGCAATGACTCTGTGTTGATTCCTGTATATCCCTACTTTAGAAGAATCAGCCAACAGCCTCTCTGTTCTGGCCTCATATCCCATTCCCTTGTCTCCCTTACAGCAGGCAGGGAGAGGTGCCTTCACCCTACATGGACAGGGATGACAGCTCTTGTCAGCAGAAAGCCATCACTGAAGACATGCCCTTCTTCCTCATCACCCCTCAAAGACTTCAGAAATGGAAGTGTCTGAGGAAGAAATAAGGCAGAATAGTAAGAAGCTAGAAAAAATTCTAATGGTGTGGATGGGAAAACAGACAAGATTATTAAGTAAGACCAAAGAACTTGACCAATATACAGCTAGTGACTCACAAAACCTCATCTTCCTAACCAAGAACACTGGAGAATAAATGGTGTATACCTCTCCTTTCTGACCCATGAGTAAATAGCTTAAATCACCCTAATGAGAGATAGAGGACAGGAACCCTAATAATGGCATCTGTGCCAGCCAAACCCTGAGACACACAAAGTCAGGGTAACAAGTAACAAAAAACTGATTACTGGTCAAGATGGAGGCATAGGTAGATACACTTTGCCTCCTCTCACAACCAAAAGAAGGACAACAATAAATTTTTTAAAATATATTCTATTGATTATGCTATTACAGTTGTCCCCTTTCCCCCCCTTCATTACCCTCCACCCTGCACACCCTCTCCCAACCACATTCCCCCCTTTGGTTCATATCCATGTGTCATAAGTTCTTTAGCTTCTACATTTCCCATACTATTCTTGCCCTCCCTCTGTCTATTTTCTACCTATTGTCTATGCTACTTATTCTCCATACCTTTTCCCCCTCTCTCCTCCTCCCACTCCCCTGTTGCTAACCCTCCATGTGATCTCCATTTCTGGGGTTCTGTTCCTGTTCTATTTGTTTGCTTAGTTTGTTTTTATTTTAGGTGTGGTTGTTACTAATTGTCAGTTTGCTGTCATTTTACCATACATCTTTTTTATCTTCTTTTTCTTAAATAAGTCCCTTTAACATTTCATATAATAAGGGCTTGGTGATGATGAACTCCTTTAACTTGACCTTATCTGAGAAGCACTTTATCCTCCCTTCCATTCTAAATGAAAGCTTTGCTGGATAGAATAATCTGGGATGTAGGTCCTTGCCTTTCATGACTGGGAATATTTCTTTCCAGCCCCTTCTTGCCTGTAAGGTCTCTTTTGAGAAATCAGCTGACAGTCTGATGGGAACTCCTTTGTAGGTTACTGTCTCCTCATCTCTTGCTGCTTCTAGGATTCTCTGCTTAATTTTTATATTGGCTAATGTAATTATGATGTGCCTTGGTGTGTTCCTTCTTGGGTCCAACCTCTTTGGGACTCTGAGCTTCCTGGACTTCCTGGAAGTCTATTTGCTTTGCTAGATTGGGGGAGTTCTCCTTTATTATTTGTTCAAATAAGTTTTCCACTTGTTGCTCTTCCTCTTCTCCTTCTGGTACCCCTATAATTTGGATGTTGGATCATTTAAAGATGTCCTGGAGGTTCTTAACCCTCTCCTCATTTTTTTGAATTCTTATTTCTTCATTCTTTTCTGGTTGTATGTTTTTTGTCTTCCTCCTGGTCCACTCCATTGATGTGAGATACAGCTTTCATTCCATCACTATTGGTTCCCTATGCATTTTTCTTCATTTCACTTATTGTAGCCTTCATTTTTTCATCTAATTTGTGATCAAAATCAACCAATTCTGTGAGCATCCTGATCACCAGTGCTTTGAACTATGCTTCTGATAGGTTGCCTATCTCTTGGTCACTTAAAGGAACTGATTGCAAGGCTTTCAAATTCTGTTTGAGCCATCTTCCCCTCTCCCTTTGGTCTGGTCACACCTGTTATGTATTGAGGGGTGGAACCTTAGGTGTTCACCAGGGCGGGGCACCCCAGTTGCTAGGTTGTGATGTTGTATGTAGGGGTGGGGTTTGGGAGGGAACAATGGAGCTTGCCTTGCTCTCTATCAGACCTCAGTCCCTTCCACTGCTTCCCCTGAGCAAACTGGGCCCCTTTGGTGCCAGTTCCCGTGTAGGGGGGCTTATGCACCCCATTGGTCTTTCCAATGACCTCTCCTGTGAGGCTGGTAGTTTCGCCCTGTGCCTCAAACCCCCACGGGTGTTTTCAATCAGTGCCCCAAGGCTCTATATCCCAGCACTGGGATCCTGGGTTGCGTGCAGTGCCTTGCTTCAGAATGGCTGCCTGGCTGGGTCTGACAGCTGCCACCCCTCGGCTGGGGTCTGCCAGCTACTGCTTGTGCACTCAGGATCCACCCACTATGGTCTTGCACACCCCGGTTGCCTTACGTGCCTGGTCCCAACGCTCTCTACTCTCTGCACCACAACCTGCACCTGGCTGCTGGGCTCCGCCCCTTCTACCGGTCTGGATGAATGGGTCTATTTTAACTTCTTGGTTGTCTGACTTTCATTCAGATCAATTTCCTGTCAGTTCTGGTTGTTATTGTTCCTAAATTGTTGTTGTTCCTATCTTGGTTGTGTGAGGAGGCACAGTGTGTCTACCTATCCCTCCATCTTGGCCAGAAGTGACAACAACAAATTTAAAAACAAAAAATAACTAGAACTGCCATAAAATCAAACTGTATGGAAGTCCAGTGACCCTAGAGTTGAAGAAACATTCATCCAGACAGGTATGAGGAGGGGAGATGGGCAGTAGGGGTGGAGAGTACTCATGGCAAGGCAGTGGCTGGAGGACTTGGGTCAGCAATGTGGCAGTTAGTAGAGTATGCTGTCCCACATTTGCATGCAAATAAACCGGGAGGAACAACTGAGGAGTGACACAGATTGCGTAACCCAGGGTCTAGCATGGGGAAATAAAGCCTCAAAACCTCTGACTGAAAAGACCTGTGGATGATGCAGCGGTAGGAGAAACTCCCAACCTGACAAAAGAGTTCCTTGAAGAGACCCGCAGGGTCCTAGAATGCACACAAAGCCGCCCACCTGGGAATCAGCACCAGAAGAGCCCACTTTGCTTATGGGTAGCAAAGGAAGTGACTGCAAACTGAAATGACTGAAGGCTGAGGGCGGAGCAAGTGGCATTGTTCCATCTCTACCCCGTCCCCCACATACAGAGCCACAAAGCAGTGATGTGGATTGCCCCACCTTGGCAAATACCTAAGGCTCTGCCCCTTTATTACATAACAGGTGCACCAAGACAAAAAATATGGCCCAAATGAAAAAACAGATCAAAGCTCCAGAAGAAAATACAAGTAGGTGATAAAGAGATAGCCAACATATCAGATGCAGCATTCAAAACACTGGTAATCATGATGCTCACAGAAATGGTTGAGTACACTTGCAAAATAGAGAAAAAAGTGAAGGCTATGAAAGGTGAAAAGAAGGAAACTATACAGGGAACCAAGAGTGACAGGAAGGAAATGGTAACTCACATCAATGGTTTGGACCAGAAGGAAGAAAGAAACCTTCAACCAGAACAGAATGAAGAAAAAAGAATTAAAAAAAATGAAGAGAGGCTTAGGAACCTCTAGGACAATGTTAAAAGTTCCAACATCTGACTCATAGGGGTGCCAGGAGGAGAAGAGGAAGAGCAAGAAATTGAAAACTTATTTGAAAACATAATGGAGAATTTCCCTAATCTGGCAAAAAAGAAATAATCCAGCAAGTCCAGGAAGCTCAGAGTCTCAAAGAAGTTGGACCCAAAGAGGAACACACCAAGGCACATTGGAATTACATTAGCCAAGATTAAAGATAAGGACAGACTCTTAAAAGCAGCAAGAGAAAAGGAGACAGTTACCTACAAAGGAGTACCCAAAAGACTATAAGCTAATTTCTTCAAAGAAACCCTGTAGGCAAAAAGGGGCTGGAAAGAAGTATTTGAAGTCATGAAAGGCAAGGACCTACATCCAAGATGACTCTATCCAGCAAAGCTTTCATTTAGAATGGCTGGACAGATAAAAGACTTCCCAAATAAGGTCAAGTTAAAGGAGTTCATCATCACCAAACCCTTCCTGTATGAAATGTTAAAGGGACTTATCTAAGAAAAGGAAGACAAACACTCTGAATAGTATAATGACAACAAACTCAGAGCTATCAACAACCAAACCTAAAAAAACAAAAGTGTAAGTGAACTAAGCAAACAGCTAGAACAGGAACAGATTCACAGAAATGGAGATCACATGGAGGGCTATGGGTGAGAAGGGAGAAGTGGGAGAATTGGGGAAAAGGTACAAGGAATAAGAAGCATGAATAGTAGGTACAAAATAGATGGGGAGGTTAAGAATAGTATGGGAAATGTAGAAACCAAAGAACTTGTATGTATAACCCATGGACATGAACTAAGATGGGGGAATACTGGTGGGAGGTGGGTACAGGGCAGAGGGGAATAAAGGGGACAAAAAATGGCACAACTAGCATAATCAAGAAAATATTTAAAAAAAAAATCTGATTCGAGCCAGAGAGATTCAACATAAGTAAACCAATAAAATAGATAAAAGAATAATCCCAAACTCCCCTATATGATCATTTTCGTGCATCAGCATGTTAAAAGTATTCTGCTGAAAACCTCCCCTAAGACTGTCACCTGCACAAGAAAGATAAAAACCCTCAAGACAAAAAATACCAGTGCAAGTTCACTCTAGAGGATGCCCATGGTTTTTCTCTAGCATGGACTTCTTACTTTCTTCCTCCTAAACTCTAAGGGTCCCCACAAGACTTGCAACCAGGGCAGCAATGGGCAACAGCAGCTCATCCTTGGCTTATCCCCTGAACTTGTCTCCAAGGCCCCCTTTTCTCTGACTTTTCAGTGAGACAAAAGCAGCCCCACCTTGACTCACTTCTGTCACTGTGACTTTTACCTCTCAGTGACTTCACACAGCCCAGTGTGGCTCACTTCTTTTCTATAACATTTCTAGGGAGTCAAAGCAGAGTTCCG
>PVIA01019386.1:0-10631 GCA_004024845.1 Tonatia bakeri | reverse complement strand
GCCTTACCTCACTGCATCTACCACACAAAAGTGCCGCTGCCCCTGCAGACAATGGGGAAACTGAGACTTGGGAGCTCAGTGACCTGTCCAAGGTCCCACAGCCAGGACGGCAGGGAGGTGGCTTGAAGCCAGGGTGCCAGGGCCTTGGAACAAGCATCCTTCATCAGAAGGGTGTGCTCCCAGGAAGTCCCCATCTGTCTTCTGGGGAATGTTCCCCACAAGGCTGGGCCAGACACACCACCAGAAGCCTGACCGACAGGCTCAGGGGGACAGGCACCTGTTGGCTTGCTCCCTGACCACCTCGAACATGCTGACGTGCAGGGTCCTGTTGAGCGGGTGGGTGCTGGGCAGCTTGTAAATCCGGAACTCAGCGGCTGTGACCGTCTCCCCCGCCGGGATCTGCGTCAGGTCAAAGTGGAACTCCTTCCAGTGGGGTTCCTGGTGGCCCAGGGCGCGGTCGAGCTCCACTGCAAGACACAGCAGGCTGGTGTTCACTCCTGGTTTGGGGCTCGGGCTCCAGGGTGGCCGGGCCTGGTGGGAGCCAGCGGCCCGGGCTGCCTGGGGGGAGGCATTTCCTCCTTGGAGAATGGGCTTGACTCCATCATGCTGACCTGTGAGCCCCACAGTGAGGTGCCTAGCACAGCACGTGCCACACAGTCGGGGTCAACAAGGGCAGCTTCTCTTTCTGGTCCCCGAGCCTCCAACCCAGCAGGGCCCTGCTCAGGTCCTGCTGGCTCTCACTCTGGGACCCACAGATGAGGCAGAGAGGACAGGTCCCTCCTCTGGAGAGCTGGACTTCAGCCCCAAGGCAGAATAGGCCATGTGGTGGGCACGGACATAACTGAGTACATTCCAGAGGCTACCGATGTGTGTGGGTGGGACATGGGGAACAGTGAGCGATCACATCTGACACTGGGCCTTGAGGGGTGACAGTGAACTTGCCAGGAGGTCACAGGAAAAGGATGCTGTAGAGGAAAGGACCAGCATAAGCAAAAAGCCTAGAGCTGAGGGACTGATGGCACAGGCAGGAAAACAGCCATAAAATACAGCAAAGGGCCAAAGGATGGCGGGTACTTTTGGAACAAGGATGAGGGAAGGACAGAGGGAGATGGAAAGGAACAAGGAGAAATAAGGCAGGAGTGACAGCTGCTGGAGAGGCCCTATCAAGTGCTGGGGAAGTCCCATGGTGTGGTGCGATCAGAGCAGGCTCCCTGGAAGAGGTGACATCTGAACTGGACTTGGAAGATGGATGGAGTCTTGGCAGGTGGAGAGGTGGCAGGAAGGGCATTCTAGGCAGAGGGGACATCGTATGGACAGGTTGAATGGGCCGGGGCCACCCACACATCAGCGGGGTTGAATATGGAGTGAGTCTGGCTGTGGCCTGGCTGCGGGGGGCTGGAGTTCCGGCCTAGAAGCATGGGCTGTGCCTCTGGCCCGTGGGGGCCAGGGTTCTGGCAGCAGGGCAGCAGTGACTGGCGTGGAGTGGGAGCTGTGTGTGGAGGTGGGGGTGAGGCACGAGTTGGAGGGGGACCTGAGGTGGCCCCATTGTGGGGGCTGGTCCAACACTTCGCGCAAGAGGCCTCGGGTGTAGAATAAATCCCACATATCCCCAGCTGCCGGAAATGCTCAGGACAGTATATTTAGGGCCGTCTCACTTTAGCCTTCTGTCACTTTCAAACACTAAAAATCTGTGTTTCCGGAAGGCAAGGGCGGGAGCCGCCCAGCACCTTCCCCAAAACCCAACACTGAGATTTTAATTATATGTCTGCCAGTCTTTTTAAAAACTCTCTCTCTGGCTCCTGGGCTCAGTGACCACAAGTCACCAGGCGGGGGGCGGAGGTGGATGTGGGGAGCGCTTCCTGTCCTCGCAGTGGGAGTTTGGTCCAGTGATGGGCGGGGCAAACAGCTGTGCTGCGTGGGGCCAGCGGGAACCATGCTTGGGCAGGAGGAGGAGACGGTTCCATCCCCAGACTCGGGACAGGAGGAAATAAAATGTCCATCATTAGGGAGCAGGACACGCAGCAAATGCCCTCGGGAGCCGGGCTGTCTCAGACACACAGGGTGGCCTCGGGTCCTCCACAGTGGCAGTGAGCGCAGAGGGCAGGGTTCTGGACAGAGACACGCACGCACACACACAACTTTGGTGACAATTCCTGTGGATTCAGGACCACACCGACCACATCTGCAGGACGAAATAGGTCCAGGCTGTTGGGTGTCACAGGCTGTGGCACCGAGAGCGAAGGGACGCCCTTCCTTCACACCCCTCCCCAGACCCTGTCACAGCAGCGTTCTGTGGTCTGTCCCCGGGCGCAGCGGAGTCTGACGGGCGGGTCACTGGGAACCTCTGCAGGCCTGACGCTGATTTTCATGTTGGATCTGGGGACTGAGGGAACAACCCACAGACCTGCCAGTGCCACACAGGCACCAAACCCTGTCGCCTCCCTCCTTTGCTGGGTCAAGGCCGCCTCGTTCACCTGAGCTGCCTCTAGTTCCAAACTTCCATTCTGCACTGTCTGATAAACCACCCAGTAGCTCCAGCTCAGGAAACGGCCCACCCTGGCTGCTCCAGGCAAGCTCTGGAAAGTGGGAAACTTATAGAAAAAATATTTTTGTCAAAAATTGGTGAAAGTTCCTGAAGTGTGGAACTGGGGAAAGAGAGCAACTCATTCATCTGACAGACAGTGGGGAGGGCAGGAAGAGGACACCTGTGGATTTGCAGCTTTTTCAGTGGCTGTTGCTTCGAGTTAGGAGACAGATTTCCCAGAAGGGGTGTTCTGAGAGAGCATTTTCTGGCCCCTCTATTTCTTCCTTGTTAGCGGTGGACACCCAGCCTGCTTTAGCCAGTGCGGCAGCTTCGGCAGCATGGAGCGCTCCGGCCAGTGGTCACTGTAGGCCTGGCCCTGCAGGCACGTCCTTCCCCCCTGGCTCAGTCTCCTCCTCTGTGAGCTGGGAATACAGACATTGCCCGGCTTTCCTCACAGGCGGGTAAAGGGCTCGTAAACAGGCCGTGGACTGGGCGGGGCGGCCATTGGACAGGAGCTGGGGATAAGCCTGAGCTGCAATCTCCTGACTCTGGGCCAAGATGAGGTACTGTCAGAAAACCCAAGGCTGTGTGGTGGGGGGGCGGGGAGATGCAGAACAACGTTTTTCTAAATAATTGTACTCATTTGCTGATTTATTTATGAATGAATTTATCAGGCTCAATTCATCATCAAATGTACCAAGTTCTTACTGTAGGTAAGACTCTGTTCTGGACACTGGAAATACAGCCGCAAGGAGGACAGATAAGTCAGGTGTCTGCCCTCCTGGAGTTTACAATCTAAAGGGGGCAGCAGAAGATAAACAAACAAAAAAGCAAAATGGGGGATATCACAGCTGTCATAACTGAAAAAAAAAGAGGGTTATGGGACCAAGAGGAAAGGAAAGGGGTGGGGGCTCCCCCCTGCAAGGCCGTCAGTATGGCATTGCTCTGAGAAACAGGCGGGAGCAACTGTGAACGTTCGCCCACCTGGCTGGTCGGAACGCTGAGGCGAGCAACCTGGCGATCCCTCCCTGCAGCACCCCACCCAGCAAAACTGCATAGAAATTCACCCTTTGGAACAGCCACCCCAAGGGCACAATGGCAAAGTGTGAGAAGCCATGTGCACGAAGCTACTGTTGGGCACAGGGAACAGACAAGGCTACGCCTGCTCAGTAGGGACCTCTAAATATTTATTTCCCACAAAGTTATAAACCCTGCCAAAAACTTCAAAACACTGAACCAGCTTCTGTCTGGGGAAGCAGCAAACGAATTTAGTTCCTGAATGGCCTTAATGTGGCTTCCGGAACAATCAACAATCATGAATCACCATGCACTAATGGTACACAGGACCTTCTCCAGCCCAATGAAACAGCCTCTGGGCCGCATGTTTTCGGGAAGGGCCCCTGCGGGCAGGAGGTGGCCTCTGAGGCCCTGCACCCGCCACTCATGGGCCGAACCTCCAGAGGCCACACCCCGTGTCCACCAGCCCAACACCAGCAAAGCCTTTGGCTATTTTTGTGCCCTGGACAAAATTTAGAGTCACCCAGATGACCTGAGTCTATCTTGTTTCTTTCTAAAAAGTAAGACTGCAAAAGAACCCCTCTTCCTCCACCCAGAGCAGCTGTTAAGACAAGAGGATCTTCTGACCTGTCCATCTGTCCTGCCTGCCCTCGAACCACTCCCCAGCCCTGCGTGGCCCTAGGAGGGGCCTAAGCTGGGCTCTGCGTTCCAGGACCCCCTGGGCTGGCCCGGCCCCTCCACTTGTCCTCCTGGGCCTTCTGGCTGCCAACACCCTCCTCACAGCCGCTATCCCCTGGGTGGCCCCCATCCCATGTCTGAAGGCCGCTTTCCTCTCAGTCCAGTGTGAAAGCCCCTCCTCCTCCTCGGACCCCACACAGATCAGCCTGCCGGCGCCCCCTTTCCCTGTCTGTCCCGGGACCCCTGACCCTGCTTCATCTGCCCCCACGGGTGGAGAGTGGTTTGAGGGCAGGGGCCTGGCAGTGTGAAGTGGAAGTGGGAGGCTCCCTCCCCTCCTTCCCAAGGGCTGCTGGTCCCCAGGACAGCGGCTCAGTGCCCAGCACCGCCAGCCCTCGCTGCGGGTCTGGGAGTGGCTTCCTCATCCCTGTGTGCGCCGCCGTCAGAGGCCGCTCGTGTTCCTCACTTTCCTGTGGGGCTTGCCAGCCCTGGGGTGGAGGGCAGGCTCCCCCAGGGCCCCACAGGTGGACGGGCTGGGCCCCTCTGGCTGGTCCTGCTGGTAACAGAGGCCGAGTGGCCCACTTCAGACCTGAAACGAGGCCCGGGTCCCTGCCACCTGTGCAGGCCCACGGGGGAGCTGCAGAACCGATCGCCTGTGGGGTCTGCCCCCTGAATGGCTTCCTCCCTCCAGAAATCTCAGCGCTGCCCGACAGCAGCCCAGGGTTCTCGCTGAGGTATTTTTAGTCAGTCCTCATTATCGACTGTTTTCAGAGCTCTCTCCATAAATGGCTCTGTTCTCATAATTACCAGTCCTGGCCTCAGACGGCTTCAGACCCCAAATTAAAAGGGAACACCCGCACACTCCACCACATCAAGCCCGCCAAGGCCCAAAATAGATCCAAGGAGATGTGAGCAAGGAAGATGCGATTCCTCCCGTAAAAACCCAGGAGAGAACTGCACTGTGGGCGTTTCCCAGAAAGCTGTGTCCTGGCTGACACTTCCCCCTCTCCTGGGGAGTGTGTCCCTGAGGCGGTGGGCCTTGGGGGCCGGGCCTCCACTCTGTGCCCCGCCCCCCAGAGGAGCCCCCACCAGGAAGCAGGGGGTGGGCATGTTCTGCAGTCAGAGATGGAAAGGCCTTCGGGGCGACCCTGCTTAGAAGGGGAAACTGAGGCCCAGAAGGCGCAGAGACTTGCCAGGGGTCGTGTGGCAGGTTAGAGGTCCAGCACGTGGACTTTCAGACTTGGAGCCAATGTAAAACGAGCAGCACTCGAGTTCCTCTGGGTGGCAGTACTGGGGTGGGGGTCACCTGTCTTCAAGGCCCGCCTGTCAGCAGGTGCCCTGAGCATGCCTGCTGAAGCCACCTTCCTCCAGGTAGGACCCTGCAGGCACTCGGGGTCCCAGGGGAGGACCCAGGGACATGCCGCACCCACTGTCACCTTCCAAAATGACAGAGAGCGCTGGCCCCACTGGCCAGGCCACACTCCTTCACCTGGTCCTGGCCCCACCTCCCACTGAGTTCCTCTTCCCTTCAACTCTGCCCACAGGCCCCTAGCGTCTGACACAGAGACCAGGGTGCACTGCAGCAGGGAGGGTGAAGAGTCACATTTGGCTCCTGTTTCCAGGTGGTTTGTGGTTTTCTGGGGAGGAGGACAGAGAAGGCAGGCACGTCTCTGAATCTACAGGGGGGAAGCGACTAGAACCCTGAGAACCACACACACTGTGGAGCGCGAAGGCTCTAATCCTTCTACGAGGGTGCCTTGGGGAGGCGGTCAGAGACACTTTTCTAGAAACCGTATGTGAGAGTGGACAAATTTTGACAAGCAGAAACGGAACAGAGAGTTCTAGTCGAAGGAAGGGAGGTGGGAAATAATGTGCCAGCTCCCACATTTAAGAACTGACCTGTGTCAGGCACCATAATGGGTGCCTTACACATGCCATTTCTGTCCGCACTTACCCCGCAGCCCAACCCCAGAGCTGTGCGCTGCCCTAGCTGGGGAGGGGCATCAATGAACACTGCAGCCCTCATCATGCTGGCTGCCATTTTGAGCAGTGCCAGGCATTTGCTAAATTTTTAAATGTCTTACCTACTTAACCATTGTACTGTGACACAGGTATTGATCGTCTCCATTGTAAAGGTGGGGAGACTGAGATGCAGAGATTTTAAGTAAACTCTTCACTGTCAGCTCTCCAGTGGCAGACCCGTGATTAAAAACCCACGATTAAAAACCCAGTGTGTCTTAGTCCAGAGTATTTGACCACTCTGATCTCCTAGCCCCAGGGCCGACCCTCCTGATGCCATGACCCAGTTTTCACTGTGGGTCTAGGAACCCAGGAATTGGGTCAGTCACTTGTACTCTTTGAGATTCAACTTCCTCCTCTATCTACTGGGGGCAATAGTAGTCATTTACCCCGGAAGGGCAAGAAAACACTGAGTAGAGGGAGGTTGGGGAGGAGGAGTTAGTCATCAGGGATTGACAGGGCACGCCATCCTGGTGGCCAAGTGGGGACCCACTTTCCATTCTTAGGAACAGAAATGCCTTTGGAAACCATCAACAAAATGGAAAGACAACCTATGGAATGGGAGGAAATATTTGCAAGCCACATATCTGATAAAGGGTTCACACCCAAAATATGTAAAGAACTCATACAACTCAATAGCAGAAGATGACAACAACAGTCTGATTTAAACATGGGCAGGAGAACCAAATAGACATTTTTCAAAAACAAGACATACAAACAGCCAACAGGCAGATGGAAGGGTGCTCCACACCACTAATCACCGAGGCGAGGCGAGGCAAAACCGCAGTGAGGTGTCATCCAAAAGGCACGGCGACAGGTGTGAGCGAGGACGAGGAGAAAAGGAAACCCTGTGCACGACTGCGGGGGCGGGGGGCGGGGTGCACACAGGTGCTGCCGCTGTGGAAATCCTCCTGGAGGCTCCTCAGGAGACTGAACACAGAACAACTACGTGACCCAGCGATCCCGCTTCTGGGTGTGTGTCCCGAGGAAAGGAAAACACAATATTGAAGATACCTCTTCCCTCCCATGCTTGTTGCAGCATTATTCACAATATCCAAGATATGGGAACGACTTAAATGTCTATCTGTGAATAAATGGACAAATAAGATATAGATTGAATGGGTACTACTCAGTCATGAGAAAGAAGAAAATTCTGCCATTTTTGACAACATGGATTAACTTCGAAGGCATGATGCGAAGTGAAATAAGCCAAAGATAAACACTGCATAATGTCACTTATCTGTGGAATCTTTTTTTAAAAAGTCAGGCTTGTAGAAACAGAGTAGAAAAGTGATTGCCGGGGCTGGGGGTGGGGGAAATAGGAAGAGGTTGATAAAATGGTACAAACTTTCAACTCTAAGATACGTAAGGTCTGAGGGTCTCATGTCAAACATGGCGACTCGAGGTGATAGCGCTGTATTTTGTAACTGAAATTTTCTAAGAGAGTACAACTTAAATGTTCTCACAAACAAAGATTACTGTGTTTAAGGTGATGGATGTGTTCATAAGTTGGATGGGGGAAGAATTCTTTAGCAATGCATACATATATCAAATAACCACAATGTATACTTTAAATATCTTACAATTTTATATGTCAATGATACCTCAATAAAACTGAAATAATTAACCAGTTTTTTAAGAGAAATACCAGACATGCGGTCACTCTAATAGTAAATTTTTTAAGATGGATAAAGGATTTACTATTAAATAAAAGACAAAGTAGAAAAACAGTGGGCATTAGTGTCCCACTTCGTAAAAACATAAAATAAAATGTTAGTATCTGTATTGATTAAATATCAGCGCTGGCTGGGGGGCTACACCAAAGGATCAAAATGATCACTTTCTCTGAGGTGGAGAAAGGCTTACTAGGAGTTTCCATATTATGTTTCTAAACATATAATCTGAGTTTTCTATAATGAAATTCTATAATAATCTATATGATATGAATTCTCTACAGTGAGCATGGATTAGTTCTATAAATCCCAAAACAAAGAATTTTTTTACACACGATTCTCAGTTTACAACGTGCATTCGGTACAGTCCGATTCAGCAGCACTGACTGGACCTGGGGAGGCCCAGGCCTCGGGGCAGTGGAGAGGCAGCTTCCGGGTCGAAGAGCGGAGGATGTACAGGCAACGAGACCACATGCTGTGTGGCCTTGGGAAAACTACCTAACCTCTCTGAGCCTCATTCTTCTCTTTAAAACCAAGATGTGACAGTACCTATGAGATGGAAATGAAGAAACAGATGTGGGGGTCTGGGCATGGGGTCGACCCTCAGTGTCATCTCACACAATCACTGAGCAGCCCCACAGGGTGGGTACTGTGAGGGTCCCCATTTTATAGAAGAAGAAACTGAGGCTTGAGAGGCTGGCTGGAAAGTCCAGACCACACTCAGAGTAGGTGGCAGAATCAAGATGCAAATTCTGTCTTAAGCCCAGGTCAGAACCCCCACCCCAGTCCTGTCCGCTTTCCCACTGTCCATCCTGTCCTGGTGTCCAGATAGGGAGTGTCACTGTCTAGAAGTGGCAATCACCTTTGTTGTGGCTCCTATCTGTGTTGTCTGTCTCTCCCACTACAAGGCCTGCTCCCTGAGGGGCAGGGACTTTGTCTGGTTCACTGTCATATCTCAGTAACCAGAACTGTGCCTCCCGCAGAACAGGTACCGCGTGACTATTGCTGAGTGAATTGGTGAAGAAAATGAAAGAATTCCCCAGTGAAGAACCAAAGAAAGTGATCCTGAGGCTCAGGGAGGTAGAGTCAGCCCTTCAAGGTCACAGGGCTGAGCAGGACCTGGGCCACACCCCTCATTCCCACTGACCCCGCCTCGCCTGATCCAACAGCCTCAGTCTGTCAATACCCCTGTCCTCAGCTGCCCCAGACCCCAGAACAAACCAGCCTGGTGCCTGGAAGGGTCAGGATAAGAGTGAGGATGGTTCATTTGTTCCAGGCTGTGTCTCTGCCTGCACTGCTGTTTGTGCCTCAGTTTATCAGTCTGGAAGATGAACACCAGACACCACACTGACGTGAAGTAGAGGATTCAGGAGGAACAAGCAGAGTTGGTCCTTCCTGCCTTTTTTCCTTCAGGAAGGGCTGGGCCAGCCCAACAGAGACACAGGGTCAGAGCTGGGAGGCCCCTTGTTTTCCTGACCCCATCACCGAGTCTTAGACTGGATGGGAAAACAGAGGCCCAAAGAAGAGAAGGAGCCTGACTTGGGGTAGGGAGGACAAGAACCTGGGGGTGCTCCAGTGCACAGCTGTCCCTCTCTGAGCCCAGGCAACACCAAGGACAGGCTCTATCGGCTCCACATGGACATCTGTATGCCCACCCATGACTGCATTCTGGCCATAGGAAGACAAGATTCTACAAGGCCGAGATTGACAGAGAGGCCAGGCAGGACCACCGGGTCTGGCCACAGAGACGTAACCCATGGTCCAGAGACCTAGGAGAGGCCCCTGGCCACTGGGTCCCACAGGCTGCCACTGATGGTCAGGGGCCTGGCCAGCACCAGGCCTGGCTTCTCAGGAGCCAGATGAGGCTGATAAGGGAGGTGGCTCAGGAGGCTGTGAGTGTGGGAGACTGGGCGTGGGCGCTGAAGGTTCAGGGGCCTGGGGCCTGGGCCTCCGAATGAGGAAAGAGTCCTGCTAGGTGTCTTATCCCTCACATCAGCCTAGGTAATTACCAGTTAAAACCACTCTCCCTGAGATTTCTACCAGCACAATTAGTACATCAGAATAAAGAAGGCCCTCTGACAGCCGGCTGGGCCTGCCCACAACTGGGCTTCCGCTGAACAAGGACAGGCTTGTTGATCCCATGGGCCTCAGATCTTAATGAAACACACAGAGATGGTGGGGGAAGAGCATGGGGTTGGAAACCACTGCCTGGATGATGTCATGTGCTTGCTGTGTGGCCCTGGGCTGGCCATTCAACCTCTCTGAGCCCATGAAATGAGGCTGGATGAAATGAGGACTTACAAAGCTATGGAACTTCAAGTGATAGTTTTTATTCTAAAAGTGGGTGGAGACACCTTTGGTTGGCTTTTTAAATCTTTTCTGGGTTGCACATGTGTATAAGACACATGGGGATATTCCTGTCACATCCATCCCAGGGCTGGGCACCAGCTGGGAAGAACCAGAGTCTGCAGTGATGAGGCCCAGGTTCACCCTAAGGGAGGGGAGGGAGTGACTTTCTGCTCCTCCCACGCATCAACCAATCACATGACAACTCGGAGGACACACTGCTCACTAGGAGCCCCATCTTACAAGGAGGGACCTGAAGTTCAGATTGGGGAGGGACTTGCCTAAGATCACACAGCAGAGTCAAGAGGGGAACCAGGTCTTCCTGCACTCAGGGCACTGCTTGGTTCACAGCCGCCGCTCCCACTAGGGCTGTGCAC
>PVIA01019385.1:0-10632 GCA_004024845.1 Tonatia bakeri | reverse complement strand
GCGATGCCTGGTTCGCAGCCCGCGCTCAATCCACTGAGCTACACCAGCCAGGGCAATCCCTTCACCTTTTCCACCCACCTCCCCCAATCCCTGTCCCACCTGGCAACGATAAAAATGTTCTCCATATCTGTGAGTCTATTTCTGTTCTGCTTGTTTATTTTGTTTTAATAGATTCAATTGATATGTATTTATTATCATTATATTGCTCATATTTGGGGGGGTTTCTTCTTTAAAGAAGGCTGTTTAACATTTTACATAATACTGGTTTGCTGATGATGAACTCCTTTAGCTTTTTCTTCTCTGGGAAGCTCTTTATCTGTCCTTTGATTGTAAATAATATCTTTGCTGGATAGTGTAATATCATTTTTGCTTTAAATCTTGTGAATCCCTCCTGGCCTGCAAGGTTTCTGTTAAGAAATCAGCTGACAGTCTTATGGGAGCTCCCTTGCAGGTAACTAACTACTTTCCTCTTGCTGCTTTTAAGATTCTTTGTCTTTAACCTTTTGCATTTTAAGTATAATGTGTCTTGGTGTGGGACCCTTGGGTTCATCTTGTTTGTGACTGGCTCTCTTTGCTTCCTGTACGTGTATGTTTATTTCCTTCACTAAGTTAGGGAAGTTTTCTGTCATTTTTTGAAATAGGTTTTCAATTCCTTGTATTCTCTCTTCTTCTGGCACCCCCATGTTGTGAATGTTGATATGCTTGAAGTTGTCCCACAGACTGCTTATACTATCCTCATAATTTTGGTTTCTTTTTCTGTTCTGATTGGGTGTTTTTTGCTTCCTTATTTTCCAAATCTCTGATTTGATCCTTGGCTTCATCTACTCCAGTGTCGATTCCTTGCAATGTGAACCAAGCTGTGAACCAAGGCTAGTTACTGCTAGTATTTTCATTTCGATTAATGTGTTATTCCTTTCTAACTGGTTTGTTATGTTTTCTATCTGTTTTTGTTTCCTGTCTCTTTGTAGATGTTCTCACTAAGTTCACCTACTCTTCCCCTAAGTTCACTGAGCATCCTTATAATCAGTGTTTTGAACTCTGCATCTAGTAGATTGCTTGTGTCCATTTTATTTACTTATTTTTTTGGAGCTGTGGTCTGTTCTTTCATTTGGGCCATGTTTCTTTGTCTCTTCATTTTGGCAGTCTCTCGGTGTTTGTTTCTGTGTATTAGGTAGAGTTGCTATGTCTCCTGGTATTGGTAGCGTGGCCTAATGTAGTAGGTGTTATGTAGGGTGCAGTGTACGGACTCTCTGATCACCCTGGCTGGGCACTTGAGGACACCCTCCATGTAGGCTGTATACACCTTCCTCTTATAATTGAGCCTTGATTGCTGTTGGCAAGTCAGTGGGAGGGATTTACCCCCAGACTGATCAGCTATCAGGACTGGCTATGGCCACTGACCTCTGACCACCATGGAGAATCAGCTGTGCAGGAGCCCACCCCACAGAACAGGATTTACTATATCTTGCTGTGTGTAATGCACACTTCTTGCCCAAATTTTTGAGGGAGAAATAAGGGTGTGCATTATACATGGGTAGTACCTTGTGTCTATCTGTTCTTGTGTTTTGTAATTATTTGTGACATAAAACTTCTTGTACCATAATATGTTCTAAAATAAATGCTAAAATCCCTTTATAATACAAAAAAAACAAGTATCTAAATATAAGTGAATAAAAAATTGAATTCAAAAATTAAAACAAGATTTTTTCCAAGAAAGTTTGTACTCAAAATGTGATGCACGTTATACAAGGCAAAATATAGTACTGCAGCAGGGCTCTGGTACCTGCTGAGTTTGCCCATTGAGTGTGCTGCATGTGGAGGTGGTTGGATGCTGGTGCCTTGATGTGGTCTCAAGCTTTCTGGTAGGTGTGCTGGTGCTGGGCTCTCCTGGGAAGTGCAGGCCAAGGTTAGTTGCCACCTGTGTTCTGCCCAGGGCCACCTGGCATTAGCTGCAAAGGGATCTGCAGATGGCTGCTACTTGTGCTAGACTTAGAGGTGCCCGCCCAGGTGAGGCCAAGCTGTGAACCAAGGCTGGTTACTGCTAGTGCAAGGCCTGGGGCCATTTAGCGAGAGGTGCAGGGTTCATTTCCTAATACTGCATATTTGAGAGATTTTAGGAAAATCTGAAATTAAGAGTCAAGATAGACCATTCGTATGGAAAAGCCACTAGAAACAGCTTGTGGGAGGGTTGGGGCAGGGCCTCAGGGACTTATCAAGGTAGGGCAAAGAGTGTGAGCCAAATTGGTAAGAGTCTCAGGTATGGTGCCTGTCAGTTTATGGGGGGAGGGCTCAGAAAAGGAACAATGGCCTCTGCCAGTACTTCTGTCTGAGAGAAAGCTGCACCCCACCCTGAGTTCTTGTCCTGTCGCTGGACAATTTAGTTCCCACCTGTATGTCTCTGGTGCCTTTCAAGCTGCTGCCCCAGTGCTGGAACTCAGAGGAAATGAGTTCAAGTAAGTTTGTATGTGGGCCCTTTAAGAGAAACTTCCTGGGGCTCCAGAAATCCTCCAGATCCTTCAGCCTCAATCCCCACTGGTTTTTACAGCCAGAAGTTAGGGAAACTTTTTCCTGGTCTGAGAGAACCTGGTGTAGGACTAGGACCCCTTGCTCCAAAGTGGGGACCTCTGCAGCTGAGCTATCCCTCCCAATTTTTATCTGCCACACGTGGGTGTGGGACTAGCCCATTTTGCATCTCTAGCTTCCCTACAAGTCTTGATGTGGCTTCTTCTTTAATTCCCTAGTTGTAGGACTTCCATTCAGCCAGATTTTAGGTGATTCTGAATGAATGCTGTCCTGTATTTTAGTTGTAATTTTGATATTTGGCTGCTGACAGCTTCTAGGCTCTTAACTTTATTTTTTAGAGCAGTTTTGGGTTCACAGCAAAATTGGGCAGAGAATACAAAGATTTCCGTATTTTTCGAACCACAAGATCACCTAGGTTTTAGAGGAGGAAAATAGGAAAAAAATTTTTGAAGCAAAAATTGTAGTAAAATATTTAATAATATAAATAACATAGTATTTCACCAGTGTAAATGTAAAGCTACATTCGGACTATAAGATGCACCCCCTTTTCCTCCCAAATTTGGGGGAAGTACGTCTTACAGTCCGAAAAATACATTACTTCCTTTCCACGTACACATAGTTTCTTCCATTGTCAACATTCCTTACCAGAGTGGTATAGTTGTTACAATTGAAGAACCTATTTTGACGTATTATCACCCTAAGTCCATAGTTTACCTTAAGGTTCACTCCTGGTGTTATATGGTATATGGGTTTGGACAAATGTATGACATATCCATTATTATGGTACCATAAAGAGGCTTTTTACTACACTAAAAGTCTGTGCTCCACATACTCATCCCTCTACCTCAATCTGCCCCTGCAACCACTGATCTTTTTACTAAGTCCATAGTTTTTTTAAGAATGTTGTACGGTTCAAGTCATACATTATGTAGCTTTTTCAGATTGGCTTCTTTCACTTAATATGCATTTCAGTTTCCTTCATGTTTTTTTTATGCGTTCATAGCTTATTTCTTTTTAGTGCTGAATAATATTCCATTGTCTGGAGGTACCGTACTCATTTATCCTATCACCTAGTGAAGGACATCTTTGTTGATTTCAAGTTTTGACAATTATGAACAAAGTTGCTATAAATGTGTGTGTGGGTTTTTGTGTGGACATAAATTTTGAACTCTTGGGTAAATACTAGGGAGTATGATTGCTGGATCATATGGTAAAAGTATGTTTATTTTTATAAGAAACTACCCAAAGGTCTTCCAATGTGACTACCATTTTGCATTTTCACCAGAAATGAATGAGAGTTTCTTATCCCACACCCTCACCAGCATTTGGTGTTAGTGTTCCAGATTTTGGCTACTGTAATAGGTTTTTTAAAAAATATTTTATTTGTAAAAGAAGACTAGTAAAAAAGATGAAATTTTGTACTCTCTCTGGGTAATAGAATTAAAGGTGGTATTTGTTCTTGTTAAACATAATCTTCAAATGTTATTTTTTTTAAATGTTACCATTTGAGAGGACATTAGTTGTGTTGTGCTTAGTAAAAGGGGGAAATGAATGACCACTACGCATACACAATCCCAGTGGGCGGGAATCTCTGAGCACCGGCCACCATGTAAGGCACATCTGCTCTCAGGCCTGCCTGAGAGGTGGAGTGTAGCAGTACAGAAAGGAGTGAAGGCATAAACTGCAGAAGTTTTTGTTGTTTATTTGGGGAAAGCTTTCTGTGAAGAAGAAAAAAATGAAAGAGGTAGAAGTGAGGAAATTGCAGATTTTTAAGGGGAAGTGGGTAAAAATGAAGTAGCATAAGAAGTTCGATCCATAGAACAGAATGAGAAATTACTTTTGTAAAAGGAACATTTCTTCTTTGAACCAGCAGAATAGAAGAGAAACTAGCTGTATTGGCATTTTAGACCCAGGAAATCTTGGTTGTGATCGTATATTATTAAGGTTGGATTCAGAAAGCTTTCTTAGGTATTTATGTCCTTTTTATAGAAGAAAAACTTAAAAGTGGAATTCTAGTGCTTAAAGGTAACTTAATATTGCTGTTTTTCTGTGTTTGTTTTTAAATAGCTGTCACAGGAAGTCTTTTTAGAATAAATTTAGGCCTGCATGGCCTGGTAGCTGGTGGCATAATTGGAGCCTTGCTAGGGTAAGTGTTAACATGGTTTGATTCTAAATTAACACAACTTTCATTGATGCTCTGCTTGTTTAATATCTCGTTCATTTCTAAAGAACAAAGTTAATAACTTAGAGCTTATAAAAGATCACTAGTCACATACTGGTAGTAGCTCTGACTGTCCAATTCTAATTCTACCTCAATTGTTTATTTACTTCCAGTTTTCACTGGGTTAAAAACTCTAAATATTACTAATACTTGAAGCTATTTGTAGTTTGACCAAAGGTACTTATAAGGAGCAAGAGAAAAGAATAAGGGTAAGCACATTTCTAGTTTTAAAAAGTTTCAGTTTTGTTTATTTTAATAAATTAAAAAATAATTTCTTCTCTAACTTTTACTTTGAAAAATTCTGAACCTACAGAAAAATACACTGAATGAATGAATACATCGAACACCCATTACACTTCAGTTAGAATCACCAATTGTTAACATTTTGCCATATTTATTTTCTGTGTCTGTAATGTGTAGGATATGTGTGTTTCTTTTTCTTTTCTTTTCTTTTTGTTTTTTTTTTGGTTAAACCATTTGAGACTTCATAACTCTGTACCCTGAATTATATGAGTATGCATCTCCCAGGATAAGATCATTGTCCAGTGATATCACAGTACAGTTATCACAATAATTTAGCATTGATGTAATAAAACAATCTTAGGTAGGGTCTGTGTTAAAAATTCTTTAATTATTACAATAATGTGTGTACAAAAAAATGTTTAGAGCCCAGGACCCCATTGTATATTTTATTTAGTAATTGTCTCTCTTTAGATTCCTTTCATCTAGAACAGTTCCCTTTATTATATCATAGTTCTGTAGGTCAGAAGTCTGGGTTGCCTTGAATAGGTTTTCTGCTCAAGCTTTCACAAGGCCAAAAATCAGTGTTGGCCAGTCAGGCTCTTATCGGAAGCTCTGGGGAACAATCTTTCTAAACCACTCAGGTTGTTGACAAAATCCTTGTCCCTGTTTCCTGGCTGGATGTCAGCCAAGCATCTCTCTGTTTCTAGGGCCATTCATATTCCACCTCCCAATATCCCACCATGTTCCAGCCAGCAGCCAGCATGTTGAATCCTTTTCATACATCAAATCTCTCTGACTTCCACTCTAATACTAGCCAGAGAAAACTCTCTGCTTTGAAAGGGTTCAGGCAAATCTCCTTTTTGATTGACTCAAATTCAGTTGATTAGTAACCGTAATTACATGTGTAAAATCAGTTTGTCATGTATCATAGTATAATTATGGGTGTGATATTTCATCATACTCAGAGTTGAGATATGATGGCAGGAAAATTTGGGGGCACATTTTTGAATCCTGCACACAAATTTCTCTGCTGCAGTTGTATCTTTTTCCCAATATGATTAACTAGTAATCTGTGGGGTAAAAGTCTGTGAGTAGCCTGCTTTCCATCTATCTTCTGTGATTTTTTAATGATCCATTGATGATACATTGACTCACTATTCTGTCATTTCTTCTGTTCTCTTTGGCATTCATCTGAGTTCTCCCTTTCCCTCCATCTGCCCATTCCCTTTTCCCATCCTCTTTTCAGAAGGTAACAATGTAGATTTATGGATCCTTTTATTTTATTTTTTAAGTTTTGAGTTCAGCCTTATTTTTTAAATTTCATTTTTTATTCTTCAACTACAGTTGTCCCAATTTTTACCCCATTGCTCTCCCCTGCCCTGCTCATCCCCACCTCCCCACCACCCTAGCTCGCTCAGTCAATTCCCACCCTGTTGTCCATTACCATGGGTCCTTTGTACATGTTTCTTGACTAGACCATTGCCCTTCTTTCCCCATTCCCTCCCTTGTCACTGTCATTTTGTTCATTTCTATGTCTCCGTTTCTATTTTGCTCATTTGTTTGTTTTGTTTATTAGATTCCAAATAGAGGTGAGCTTATATGGTATTTATCTATCACCACCTGGCTTATTTCACTTAGCATAATGCTCTCCAGTTCCATCCATGCTGCTTCAGAAGGATAGGAGCTCCTTCTTCTGCTGCACAGTATTCCATTGTGTAAATGTACCACAGTTTTTTTTTTTAAGTATATTTTATTGATTGTGCTATTACAGTTGTCCCATTCCTTCTTTCTCAACTTTCTCCCTCTTCACATGCTCACTACCCACCCCTCTCTAGCATTTCCCCCATTAGTTTATGTCCCTGGGTCATACATATAAATTCTTTGGCTTCTCCATTTCCTATACTATTCTTAACCTCCCATGTCTATTTTGTACTTACCAATTATGCTTCTTATTTCTTCTACCTTTCCCCCCATTTTCCCCCTCCCTGCTGATCACCCTCCATGTGATCTCCATTTCTGTGATTCTGTTTCTGTTCTAGTTTTTGATTAGTTTGTTTTTGTTTTAGGTTCAGTTGTTGATAGTTGTAAGTTTGTTGTCATTTTACTGTTCATGGTTTTGATCTTTTTCTTAGATAATTCCTTTAACATTTCATATACAAAGGGCTTGGTGATGATGGACTCCTTTACCTTAACTTTATCTGGGAAGTACTTTATCTGCCCTTCCATTCTAAATGATAGCTTTGCTGGATAGAGTAATCTTGGTTGCCGGTCCTTGCTTTTCATCAATTTGAATACTTCTTTCCAGCCCCTTCTTGCCTGTAAGGTTTCTTTTGAGAAATCAGCTGATAGTCGTATGGGCACTCCTTTGTAGGTAACTGTTTTCTTTTCTCTTGCTGCTTTTCAGATTCTCTGCTTATCTTAAATCTTGAGTAATTTAATTATGATGTGTCTTGGCATATTCCTCTTTGGGTCCAACTTCTCTGGGACTCTCTGAGCTTCCTGGACTTCCTGGAAGTCTATTTCCTTTGCCAGATTGGGGAGTTGTCCTTCATTATGTTTTTAAATCAGTTTTCCATTTTGTGCTCTTCCTCTTCTCCTTCTGGTACCCCTGTGATTTGGATGTTGCGTTGTTTAAAATTGTCCAAGAGGTTCCTAAGCCTTTCCTCATTTTTTCAAATTCTTGTTTCTTAATTCTGTTCCAGTTGAATGTTTATGTCTTCCTTTTGTTCTAAATCATTGATTTGAGTCCTGGTTTCCTTTCCTTCACTGATAGTTTCCTGTATGTTTTGCTTTATTTCCCTTTGTATAGCCTTCACTTTTTCCTCATTTTGAGCTCAATCAGTTCTGTGAGCATCCTCATTACCAGTGTTTAGAACTTTGCATCTGATAGGTTGGCTATCTCCTTGTTGCTTAGTTCTTTTTCTGGAGTTTTGATTTGTTCTTTCACTTGGGCCATATTTCTTTTTCTCAGTGCACCTGTTACATTGTAAGGGGCGGAGCCTTAAGTATTCACTAGGCTGGGGCAAACCACATCACTGCATTGTGGCACTGCATGTGGGGGAGGGTTCAGAGAGGGAACAATGCCAGTTACTCAGCTTTCACCCCACTTTCAAGAGACTGGCAGTTCCTCCTGCTACCACAACCCCCACAGGTTTTTATAGCCAGAGGTGCTGAGGCCTTCTCTTGCCCATGCTAGAAACCCTGGGTTGCATGGTCTGTCTCACTCCCAAGGTGCTCCTCCTCGTTTACCTGCACACGATTGTGGGAGCACCTGGTCTACCAGCTGCTGCCTTGCTGCACGTCCTCTCCTCCCCAGCTTCCCATCTTCACCCCCCTACTAGTCTGGATGAATGTTTCTTCTTTAACTCCTTCATTATCGGACTTCCATGCCATCGGATTTTCTGGCAGTTCTGGTTGGTTGTGTATTTAAATTGGTTGTGTTCTTCTTATGGCTGAATCAGGAGGTGAGGCATATCGACCTACACCTCCATCTTGGCTTGAACTTATACCACAGTTTTTTGATCCACTCATTTCCTGGTGGGCACTTAGGCTGTTTTCAGCACTTGGCTATTGTAAATTGTGCTGCTATGACCACTGGGGTGCATAGGTTCTTTTGAATTGGTGTTTCAGCATTCTTAGGGTATAATCCCAGAAGTGGGATCACTGGATCAAAAGGCAGTTCCCTCTTTAGTTTTTTGAGGAAATTCCATATTGTTTTCCACAGTGGCTGTATCCTTCTACATTCCCACCAACAGTGCACTAGGGTTCCCTTTTCTCCAATCCTCACTAGCGTTTGTTGTTTGTTGATTTGTTTATGATGGCCCTTCTGACAGATGTGAAGTGGTATCTCATTGTGGTTTTAATTTGCATCTCTCTGATGGCTAATGATGTTGAGCATTCTTTCACATGTCTATGGGCCCTCTGTATGCACTCCTTGGAGAAGTGTCTGTTCAGGTTGTTTGCCTTTTTTTTTTCTCCCTAAAGAGAAGGAGAGAAAAATCAATGTGTGGTTGCCTCTTGAATGCCCCCCACTGGGGATCTGGCCTGAAATCCAAGCATGTGCTCTGACTGGGAATCGAACCAGCGATCCCTTGGTTCACAGCCCGTGCTCAGTCCACTGAGTTACACCAGTCAGGCATGTTTGCCTATTTTTTAATTGAATTATTTGTCTTCCTGGTGTTGAGTCATATGAGTTCTTTATGTATTTTGGAGATCAAACCCTTGTCTGATGTATGATTGGCAAATACGTTTTGCCATACAATTGGTTTCCTTTTAATTTTGCTGATGTTTTCTTTAGCTGTGCAGAACCTTTTTATTTTGATGATGTCCCATTTGTTTATCCTTTCCTTTATGTCCCTTGCCCTAGGAGATATATCGGTGAAGATATTGCTGTGCAGGATATTTGAAATTTTTCTCCCTATATTTTCCTCTAGGACTTTTATAGTATCATGACTTATAAGTCTTTTATCCATCTTGAGTTTATTTTGGTGTGTGGTGTAAGTTGGTGGTCTCATTTAATTTTTTTGCACGTAGCTCTCCAGCTCTCCGAACACTTTTTGTTGATAGGCTATTTTTACTACATTTTGTGCTCCTGTCCCCTTTGTTAAATATTAACTGACAGTAGAGACATGGGTTTATTTCTGGGCTCTCTATTTTGTTCCATTGATCTGTGTGTCTGTTCTTATGCCAATACCAGACTGTTTTGATTATAGTGGCCCTGTAATAAAATTTGATCTCAAGTATTGTGATCCTTCCTTTTTTTAAGTAATTTTTTTAAATTTAGTATATCTTGCCCTGGCTGGTGTAGCTCAGTGGATTGAGCGCGGGCTGCGAACCAGGCATCACAGGTTCGATTCCCAGCCAGGGCACATGCCTAGGTTGCAGGCCATGTCCCCCAGCAACCGCACATTGATGTTTCTCTCTCTTTCTCTCCCTCTCCCTTCCCTCTCTAAAAATAAATAAATAAAATCTTTAAAAAAAAATTTAGTATATCTTAATGTATCACTGACATTTTGTTGTAGTGTTAATATAACAGGTTTATTTGAAAGGAAAAATTGTTGAAGTTAGCAACAATAATAAACTTTTCTCACTGGGGAATAAAAATAAAAGTTACCATCTTAACCATTTTTAATCATACAGTTTCAAGGTGTTAAGTATATTTACATTGTTGCAAAACAGGTCTCCAGAACTTTTTCGTCTAGCAAACCTGGAACTCAGTACCCATTAAACAGTAACATCCCCTCTCCCTTACCCTCAGCCCTTGGCAGCTACCTTTCTATTTTCTGTTTCAGTGGTTTTGACCACTTTAGATACTTCATGTGAGTGGAATCATATGTCTCCTTTGTAATTGGCTTATTTTTCTTAACATAATGTCCCTGAGGTTTACCCATATTGCCTGTGACAAGATCTCTTTTTTAAGGCTAAATAACATTTCATTGTAGTAACATTTTCATTATTCATCTGTCTATGGACATTTCCACTTAGCAACAATAATTTTTTAAATGAGCTTAATTAAGTTATAGCCAGAGGAAATTTAAGTTATATGAGAGCCAAAAAACTCCTTTTCTCTGAGAACACAAGAACAAAACCCTCTTCCTTATGGTAATAAATGTAATATAAATCAATTTCTTAATGGGTAACTCTTG
>PVIA01019384.1:0-10632 GCA_004024845.1 Tonatia bakeri | reverse complement strand
TGGGAAAGCCTTTAGTGACAGCTCACAACTCATTGTACACCAGAGAGTTCACACTGGCGAGAAACCCTATGAGTGTGCTGAGTGTGGGAAAGCCTTCAGTCAGCGTTCCACTTTTAACCACCACCAGCGAACTCACACTGGAGAGAAGCACTCAGGTCTGGCTCGGTCAGCTTCCTAAGGCCTAAGTTTCCAAGACTGAGAGCAAGGCACTTGGAATTAAGCGTTCTTTGTAAGAAGGGTGTTTACTCTGATCCCCTCCAGGAGCCATTAATGAAAGTGGGCCATTCTCTGAGTGCTGTCTGCTGGGTCATGAGGGTGGGAGAGTGGGGAACAGTGTGTTCCCTGCCCACCATTGTGGACAGACAGACTACACATTCCATGCACTTCTAGGGTTTTCCTTTTTATTTTTCTGTTTAAAAATATATTTCATTTCTTTGTTATGCATCCTGTAATTGGCTTGTGTGCTTCTGAGGGACAGAAATTATATGTTTGTTATTCTCTTCCACCTTCTTTATTTCTCAGTTTATAGAAAGTCGTTCTCAAGACCTGTTCCCTCTCTTTTTTTCTTTTGAATTTTTATGAGTTATTTGGGCCAAACTGACAACATGACAGAAACGAGATCTCAAGTGCTCCTTTTTTTCTCTTGTCTTGGCTCTTTTAAAACTTTTATTTTAGTCTAGACCCTCATCCCTGGTTCACTACCTTGAAAATCTTTTCTTCTTCCTGTTGCTAATCTCTGCCCCTCATAACCTTTATGATCCAGCTCATCTGTTAAAGACTTCCCTCTTGAAATGCTTCTTCCTTCCCCCTAAACTATTAACATGGCTTCAATACTTTGAACTAGCCTGAGCTACAATTTACAGTTGTTAAATTGTCTTGTCAGTGATTCACAACTTAATGCATGTGTGTGTGCTTCCATGCCTACTGAATGTAGGCTCTTTGAGGGTGGGTGTGACATCTTATTTTTTCATTATATAGATAATAATCTGCATGTAGTAGTTAAATAAATAATTAAAAAATTCAACTCTCCAGTGCCTTGGGCAAATTACATGCCCATTCTTAAATTGGGCATGAGCTTTCCTGCCACCTCTTGACCAAAACTTCTAAAGATGGCTGTCATAGGATACCATATGTGAAAGCCTCATTCACATATTCTACATGTATCCCTGGGAGACCTTTAAAATTTTTTTCATAACTTTTACTTGAGCCAAAATTTTGAAGACATGCCTGGAACCCCCAGGGTTCTTACAACTGTTATCTTAGCCTGAAAGAGCAATCTCATCCTGCTAATATGTACTTTTCCCTGCTAACTGACTTTAGGGCTGAACTAGCTGGTTCCACCCTGATGCCTAAGTAAATGAGTGAAGAACTGCCTCAAAATTTAGTGCAAAGAAGATCTTACATTCCTGGCTGTGGCAAAGATGATTGAAAATCCCAGTTAGCCCTGGCTGGTGTGGCTCAGTGGATTGAGTGGTGGCCTGTGGGCCAAGTGTTGCCAGTTCAATTTCCTGCAAGGGCCCATGCCTGGGTTGTGGGCCAGGTCCCCAGTTGGAGGTGTGGGAGAGAGGTAACTGATCAAGAGATGTTTTTCTTGCACATTGATGCTTCTCTCCCTCTCTCCCTCCTTTTCTTTCTCTCTAGAAAATAAATAAATAAAATATTGAAAAGAATAAAATCCCAGTTAGAAGCATTCTTGGAAGTTTGCATTCACATGATTCAGTTCGTTTTAAGATAATAGACTTAAATTTATCTGATTTCCTTATCAAATAGTTCTGTGTCCTGCAACTGCCATCTAAATTTAGGGTGAGATGTGTACCCTTCTTTATTGTCATGTTCTGGACCATCTTTAATTTCCAGGGATGTGAGAGGCAAGAATCTTTCCAGAGGATTTCCTCTCCTTCTGCAGTCATATATAAAACAGGATCCTAAATAACTTTTTTCTTCTTTGCAGTAAGGCTCCAGTGTTGGGAGACCTTTGCTTCTGGTGTTCACCCACTTACTCTTAGCAGGACGATAGGATTGACAATGTGACAAAGGGGAAGGAGGAGGTTAGAGGTACAATGTTAGGTATGTACCCTGGAGGGAGGAGTTTTTCTGAACCGTGATTTATGTCTCAGAGACAATGAGGAGGAAAGGGAAGGGAGTGGAGGCTCAAGAAAATCAGAATTTAATGTGATTCTGGGGGAGGTATCTCAGATAAGATTAGAAAGAATGTTTATTGGGGGGGCAAAAGAAAAAGATGTGAAACTAGCTTTATTTGGCATGTTAAATTACATGGGAAGCATATGAAATAAATAATAAACAGGTTATATGTGCGTGAACAAGTGTTACTAATGTAGGTAATCTGGAAATTGAAGTTCATAGAAATTTGTCCGTATTGTCATTGTCTAGTTGTTAAATGATTGTATGCCATGAAAATAACTAAATTTTCTTATAAGTGAACTCATCATTTTTAACCATGGCCCTTTTTAAAATCTTTTAGTCACTTACGGATGGTTGCTGTGGTGAACTGATGCTTTTGCAAAAGTGTCTCATCTTCAGAGAGAGTGAAAAGGACTCTGATAAGTAGTCTGGAATACAGAATTTAGATAACTTTAAGATCACTTGACCTAAACCAGTAAGGAAATTTTCCACTAATGGAAAAATTGGATTCACACAGAGCAAGAATAAATGACTTGGGATTAAATGAACTGATGAGAATGGTTATAAATTTTTGTTTGAAACATGCTAGTTCTTTAATTGTTTTGTTTCCAGGCTTAAGAAAATCTTTTTCTTTTTTATCTTAAGCTACATATAATTTATAGCAACTTAGTAAGTTATACATTTGTAAACAGAATTAAAACATTTATGTTTTTCTCCTTATCTCATCCCTTTGGAATTGTGAAACCTATGAAGTATTTTATTTTTATGAAATACAGTCGTTTGCACAAAATCAGTAAAAACCTATTTTCCTTATAATAGAACACAATTGTGAACATTGGTTATATCACCAAGGCTTTGGAATATCATTTAAAAATAATGTGCATAAAATCAGATATGACCATATAGTTTTAAGATACTAAGGTTGATTTTATGGAACCAATAAAGTCCCTTGAAAAAACCTCCTGGTATCTTTCTTACTGGGTCCCAATACTTCCTGGCAGCCCCAGGAATATCAAGATGATAGGGGACTCCGGAGTTGGAAAATTTTAATTTAAGTAATAGCTAATAAGCTTAGTAATCAATGCAAGTAAAAGCTATTGTTCCGGGAACTGAAGGTATGACCCACCCTGACTCCAGGAGACCATAAGCATTTCCACTTTTGTGCTTCAGGAGGGCTGCAAGTCATTCAAGATGGAATCTGAGCCATTGTGCTCCAGGGTGAGATGACCACTGCCCAGGACACAGCTAAAGTCCACCACCCAGGTTGAGAATGCTGCAGTTTTTTAAATCCAATTAACTTTCCCCTCAATTCCAACCCCCCCCACCTACACTTTGTTCTCCTTATAAAAAGGTCCATTTTAAAATGGAATTTAAGATGGTTCTTTAGGATATAAACCTGCCATCTTCTCAGATCGCCGGCCATCTGAATAAAGCACCCATAAAGATTCGATCCCTGTCTCTGCTTATTGGGTTTGGTATGTGACAGGCAGCACGGATGCCAGTCTTTACTGGTTTCAAAGATATTTTGGAACTTTAAGAAAGAAGAATTCACTCAAGTCTATAGGTATTTTGGGCAACATTTGGCAAATCCTTGGCTTGGCTTCCTGGCCTCAATAGGCTTTTAAGTCCAATCTGAGATTCCTTATGAAAAGTTTGGGCAAAGCAGACTTTTAAAAAGTCTCCATGTCAATCACTATTCTTGTACTTTTTTAAAATAATCAAGCCAAGAATAATAAGACTAAACTTATTTTGCTAACAAATTAATCTTAATGTGATTACCTTTGCTAAACATGGGGGTAATTTTAAAGAGAAAAATCATATTTCAGTAAAAAGCTATAACATACCCTCAGGAGTACCAAACTCTAGTCCAGTTCATGGTCTCTGAGGTTTTGTTATCTATCTGTAAACCCAACTGGATCCTGAATTTTTCTACGTTTTGAAAATATATGGCTGCAACTCTTCAAACTAATCTTTTCCACTTTTTCCCACCCTTCTGACTTGGAATCATTAAGAAGAAAGATTGCCCTTGACCCTCATTGAACAGGACCATCCTGGATCCTCCTCACTGCCTAGACAACAGCCAAACTTTAAGGCCTTGACACTTGGGTCCACATCTTCCAATTAAAAGGGGCGGGCCCCTGCAGACTTGGACTGGCACACCAGCTGGAGATCTGAAATTAAAATGGACAAGAGAGGTTCTGCAGAAGCAGAGGACATCTTGAGGTGGACAACTCTTCCAAGGTCACCAATCAAGATCTTCATCTCCAACATGAAACCTTTTATTCATTTTGTCCTTTTTGCTACTTGCTCTTTCTCTCTGTTAATGCACGAGGAAACAGTGGTCCTTAACTCTGACTGCTATCACTGAATCTGCCACCAAGGCCATTGCTACACAACAGAAGTCCCTAGGCTTTCTTCCTAGGGTGGTTTTAGATAATAAAATTGCTTTAAATTCTTTACTGACTGAACAAGCAGCAGTCTGTGCCATGGCAAGTACGCCCTGTGGTACGTGGATCTACATCTCAGGTTCCATAACAAATACAAGAAATTAACAAACCAGTTAGCTGAAACAGGGTGATACCTCTTCAGGTACATTATTTGGTATGCACTGGTTTGGTCCATGGGGACCTTGGCTAAGGAGTATGCTTCTGTCTCGGTATTACGCGCCTCATAGCCATCACTGCGGTCTCCCTGGTGTACTGTGTTCTCTCTAGGTCCTTAAATAACATGTTTGCAGGTATCAGCAGTTTGTCAAATGGTCTCACTGTGCTTGGAGAAAGAGAAACAAAGTGAACCATGAAGTGAACAGTGAAAACAACTCTTCCCAAAATCTGGTACTAAAACCTCCAAGTTTCATGAGTTTCGCAATGAGACAAGAATAACTTAAACATCATGGTGGCTGAGAACGATGCTAATGCCAAGATTTTGTCACTTCCACATACGAGAAGATGGCAAAAAGGGGAGAATTGTTAGTCATCAAAGAGGCCATTAGACTGAGATGGCGCTAACACTTTTGTGGCTACCTGAGCAAACAGAAAGCTAAGCTGAAGTCAATTCCTGTAAATGCCTCGAGGTTAAGAACAGTTTCCAATCACAACAGCCAACTGGGCTCCCCCAAATAATGCAGACTTCTTAAGGTATGACAAATCAAATAGTTGGCTTTGCTTCCCCATCTCTATAAAAAGCCTTGTGCCTAGCTTCTGCTGATGGAGTGCCCCTAACCAATTGCAGTTTGGCACCACCTGGTTTGAATTGATGTTTGCTCAAATTACCATATTTTGCCACGTATAATGTGCTCCTGTGTTTCTAGCACATCCACATTTTTGGCCCAAACTTCCAGGAAAAAACTTTTGTATTCATTTTTTAATTCAGTTATTTATTTATTTATGTTTAGAAACTGATTATTGTATTCCAGGGTATTATTTGGCATATAGATATCATTACTGCTTTCTAGAGTTACCCTTTTAACACATAAGTAGGAGAATTATAAACATTTATATAGATATGGAATTAGTACTGCCCATGTATAATGCACATCTTTATTTTTCCCTCAAACATTTGGCCAAGAAAGTGCGCCTTATGCATGGCAAAATACAGTTAATTAAATATGCCTCAATTGATGTTTTAAGACTACACAGTGTTAGTGATATTAAAGGGACATGGAAGCCATCATGTATTACTAGTGAAAATACACTTAGTGTTTTAGTGAGAAATCTGCCATTACTTGGAGATTGGCATGAACACTCCACTGGGACGTGTAAAGATAAAACTTGGAATCGGTCCCTTCAGTTCAGGATCTCTCAAGTCTGCAAGGGACAAGAGACAAGTGTCCCATGTTCTCACGTTCTGCGGGACTCCCGTAAACAGCAAGTACATGACCTTGCTGCTACTCTCTTGCTTTCTGCAACTGCTGTCATCAGAACTGAGGCTCATACTGAGAGGAGGGAAACCGAGACTCAGGGAAATGCCTTAGCTGGCTTTCACGCACAAGCAGCAGCAACAGAAGCTATAAGGGTTGTTAACATATGTGAATGAAATCCTTTCTGCTTTTGAAAAATGACCCCTTGTGGCCAGACTTTGCCTTTTATCATCCTGGGGTTGTGGCGATGTGGCCACAGTCACTTCCTGAATCAGAGGAATCACAATAGGCAGACAGTGTTTGTAAACTTAGTCATGGCTGTGGGAGGTTCAACATGGCTGCTTGGTTCTTCCAAGCTTCGTGGCAAAACCCATCTGGCCTTTCCATTCATTGACTCACAGTGGTGCAGTGGAGGTGGCTCAAATTATTCATAGATGTAGGTGTGGAGAATTCTGAAAAACTGTGAAAACCAATTGCCACCTTTTATGTTCATCGTCCCAGAAAAACGATTTTTGTTCCCAGAGGCCTCCAACCTTCTCCTGGTGGACCATTTGAGCACCTGCAATGGGTCTTCATTCATCTGCCACCTAGTATGGGTCACCAATATGTTCTTGTTATACGTTTTCTGGATTTGGTGAAGCCTTCCCTTGCCGCAAGGCCGGCACCCTCACAGTGGCAATGACACATGTTGGAAAATGTGTTTCCCACTTGGGGTACACCCTCCCAAATATCTAGTGACCAAAGCACTCACTTCACTGGGAAAATCATATGAGCTTTAACTAAAAGCTTACTAACTTCTTGGAATTATTACTGCTCCTTACCACCCTCAATCATCAGGCAAATTTGAAAGAACAAAGAGAATTCTTAAACTCAATCTCCAGCCCTGGCTGGTGTGGCTCAGTGGATTGAGTGCAGGTGTGGGAATCAAAGAATCATAGGTTCAATTCCCAGCCCGGGCACATGCCTGGGTTGTGGGCCAGGTCCCCAGTAGGGAGTGTGTGAGAGGCAACCACACATTGATGTTTCTTTCCCTCTCTCTTTCCCTTCCCCTCTCTCTAAAAATAAATAAATAAAATCTTTTAAAAAAGAAAAAACAACAAAACTCAGTCTCTAAACTCCCAGGAACTGCTGGATTTCCTTGGCCTAGTGTAGTGCCTCGGGCCTTTCTAACTGTTAAAGGACAAAATTCAAACTTTAAAACTTGAAATCCAGTGATTCATAAAGTGGGCAACATCCAGTCTAGCAGATAGAAAGGAGCTTCCAAATACTACACAAGGCAAGGGGGTTTATAGGCAGAAAGGAGCAAAATCAAGGCAGTTAAACTACGCAAAAAGGCAGGTCATTTATTGCAAAGTTACTTTCCTTATTATGAGGTGGATGACAAGTGTTGATCAGGCTGATTACTCAACCAATGCTCTCCATTCCTGATTGATTTACGATTTCATTTTGGGGAGAGGCAGAACTGCATGTTGAGTATCAACTTGGTGGCATGGGGCTTAGCATAAGCAGCTCTGACGCCTGTTGTCTTTAAGAAGCCATTCAAGACCCTGGCCGGGTAGCTCAGGAGGTTGGAGTTTCTGACAGATACGGAAAGGAAAGGTTGAATCTTCCGCTAGGGTGTGTACCGGAAGCAACCAACGAATGCATAAATAAGTGGATGCTACAAATGATGTTTCTCCTTTCCTCTCCGTCTAAAATTAATTAAAAAATAAACTCATTAAAGAATTCCCTAATCTGCGTTAGTTAGGTAGTCTGCTTGAATAACGTCTGCCATCTCCTGTAAGATTTTTAAAATTTACTCAGTTGAAGTTTGTTCTTTAACAGGAGAAAACTGCTGAAGGTGTGCGAAGGTCGTTTCGTGTGCCTGCGGCTGGGAAGAGAAAATACCCTCTCCTACGCCCCCCCCCCACCCCCGTTTGTGGTCGTGATGAGGGACGTAGAGGCTAGTCCAGAAAAGTAGCATCTGGTTCCCCTTGTTGACGGGGGCCCAGCGAGTCCTGAGTGACCCGTTAACAGCTCCTCGCTACTGGCGGGGTGGTGGGCGAAGGGAGGCGAGGGCAGTTCTGCATACACACTGGGAGGGAAGTGGGAACACGGGCCAAGGCTGATAGAGTTGTGGGGCTCGAATGGGCATCGGAGGGGCGCGGGCAGGCGTCTTGAGCCGGAGGTGGGGTGTGCTGGGGATGAGATCCCGATGGCTCAGGGGCGGGCCAGCACTGCCCTAGAACGGGGGAGAAGCCGAGACGTTGGCCCTCCCAGTTTCCTAGAGAGGCCGCCGAGGCCGGGGCGGTGACGCGCCTGCGCGCGACCCGTTCGGCAGCGAGACCCGCGCCGGGTGTGCGGGCGGCCAGAGGCCCTAGACGAGGCGGCGCGGAGTCGGTGAGTGACCGGGCTGGGCGCCGGCGCGTCCGCAACCGCCGTGCCGCGCGGGTGCGGGAGGGCGGCGGCGGCGGGGTCGCGGGGGCCTGCGCGGGGCCAGGCGGAGGCTGGGGCCAGGGGCGGGGTGGGCTGGCCCGGGACCCTGTCCCCATCGGTTTGCGGGCGGATGTGGGAGCGCTTTGCCCACCGCCCCGGGCGCCTTGAGGAGAGAATTTGGAGCAGTGGTTTCCGTGTTCTTCCAATTATGCAAACAAAGCGTACTCATTACGGACAATTAGGTGACAGGGGTGAGTGTAAGAAAAGTAACAGTAGCCGCAATCCGCCGATGTTTTCTTCGGGAGGCTTCCTGCTGTTTTAAAATTTACTCATAATTATGCAAACTTATATACATATATATTATGAAATGGGATCATAGCATTGCTTATAAAACGTACTGTGATAAAACAATGCTGTGATGAAATTTACATACATTTACCGTATGCTACATAAAAATTTACGATTTTAACCATTTTAAAGTGTGTGATTCAGTGGTATTGATGTAATAATTTGTAGACATGCAGAGCACTCAGGGAATATCTTAAAAAAACAGAATGTACTACCTCACCCTGCTGGCATGTGACCGTTACAACCACGTCCTGTTTGATAACCAGCCCCTCTGCTTCTGTAAACGGCTTGCTGCTTGCTATATAAACCCTGGAGAAACGCAGCTCTTAGCTCAGAATTTGGAGGCATTCCTCTGAGCCCCTGCACGTAATAAACTCGGGATTCCGCCATCTTCCGCGTGTAAGTGATTTTCCGTAACAGTATTAAGTACATTTATACTGTTGCTTATTGGAATATTATCATATCTTCAGTTTGCGAAATGCTGGTTAATTTTGGTGGTAGCATTATGATACCACTAAAACATATTTCCAAGTATAGTTAAAAGGAAACATTTGTTTGCTGTTTATTTCCCATCGTACTGATTGCACAAGGCTGTAAATGGTCAACAAGTGCTGTTTGTGGAGAAAAATAGAAAAACCTTGATTTTTAATTAGGTTGGTTGTTTTCAGAATGAAAGAGTAACATGTGAAATGCAGTTTGTTAAACATGAGGTGTATCTCTGATCTGACACCTCTGGACTGTCTTCTGATTTGCCTAGGCTCACAAAACCAAGAATCGTTTCCTTCCGAAGTTACAAGTGGTAGTTAGGAAAGAATGCTGGGTTTCAAACTGTAATTCATAAGTGAAGACTCATTAGTATTAGTTGGTTATTTCACAAGGAAATGTCAGGGAGTGTTTTTACCTTTTTTTTTTGATGAAAGATTTCAGGGAATTTCCATCTGTTAATACACGTGTGTCTGTATTCATTCAGGGGCTGACCTGTGAAGCTGCTCTTACGTGTCATGTTGATGCTGAAGGTATTAGACAAATTTTGGTTTAAAAAGTAATCCTTCCTGTAAGTTGAAAAGATGGGGCTGTTTCAAAGATGAACTTCAATATGTACTTAAAAGAGGAGCTAATGAAAGCATCAAAAATACTAAGTTTCTGTGGTTCCTGGTATCCAGGAAGTAGTAGTGTGTGAGCAGTCTGAGATGACCTAGGGTTGCGTGAGAGTACAAATGCGTGAAGTGTAGGAAACATAACTTACCTTACTTGGCAGTCTCCAGGGTTTGTATATTGGAAACAATCTGAAAGCACCCCCTCGTTTTATTATACAGTGTAACACCTGCCACTGTCTAACATGCCATATATTTGATTTATTTCATTGTCTGGCTTCCCACTAGGTCCTCAAGGCAGTGCTTTATGTCTGCGGTATTCACTGCTAGAACCTTAGTGCCTGATACATAGTAGTTGCTTATTAAATATTGTTAGTGGAAGAATGAATCTCAGTTGAAGATAAGAATTCATTGTATTTAATGTCCTCCATTTCCAAGTTAATCCTAAATATCTAAGATAGAAATCAGAAAAAACCAGTAAGAACTCAAACTTCTTCAATTTTGAATCATTGCAGACTTAACAGAGGGTTGCAGAAGTGCAGAGAGGCCCCTTCTCCTCTCGCCCAGTTTGCCTTAGGTCGTACACTGAATAACCCCAGTGCAGCACCAAACAGGAGACACTGACAGGGGTGCAGTGTGATTGATGAGACCGCGGCTTTAAGCAGAGTTCCTCAGTGTCTGACCATTGACCCTTGAGTGCCAGGACTCCATCTGGAATCCCTCATGCCCTTAGTTGGCATGTCTCCTTACTCTCCTTCCCTGTGTACCTGTTCC
>PVIA01019383.1:0-10633 GCA_004024845.1 Tonatia bakeri | reverse complement strand
GAGGACTTGAATGGGAGTAGGGGGGTGAAAACTGTACTTGAACATTCATTTAAATAAAATAAAAAATAAAAAAAAAACACCTAAGAACCAGATTACTGAAAGATGGTAGCAAGATAGGTGAGAGCAGAGCCCAGTTCTCCCTGTGCCCAGCTAGAACACCTAGCCAATGTTCTGAGGAACAGAGTGAACAGCCAATGGAATCCCAGCCTATATGAAGCTTGGAGGCCAAAAATTGCAGAGGACATTGGAAAACAGATGGTGAGGAGATTATGTGGGGACAGTAAGATCCCTGGGATCTGCACAGGGACTACGGCTGCTGTGGCCACCTGCCTACTGCAGGAGATGGGAGGAGGGTTAGATCAACAGCTCCCTCCCCTCACAAAACAGGGAAGGCAGCCTGGCACCAGAAGGGACCTGGATACTGGAGGTGACTAGTGGGGATAGAGATGAAGTGGGAGATACACAGAAGTAGTATATATCCATTGGGACTATGGATGCCAGCTAAGATATTACCAGAGAAATTGGAGTGCAGTATGACACCTGGAGAAGGGAGAATTGAGCTGTGTTGGACCCTGACTCAGATAGTCTCCAGATCAGTTAGAAAGTTGGGCTGTGTGAAAATCCATGTGCTTGTTAAGAACAGCAGGAAGCTACTTTATAAGGGACTCCTGAGCAGTGGTTGCCTTGTCTCAAGGGTGCTTGGAGCTATGCATCTGAGCTTGTCTCACCTTGCATGCCCAGAGACTGAGTGGCTGATTTGTACCACGTGCCAGAGCTTGTCTTGCACTGCATGCCCAGGGACTGAGTGGCTGATTTGAGCCTGGCAGCTCACGGAGGACCTGGGCTAGAGGCTGGGCAACTGTGAATATTGCAGCCCACATCTGGTCCCTAACCTTGCAAAACCACAGGAAGGGAGAAAAAGCAAAGCCCAATCTCCCCCTTCCTGTGGCATCCAGGAAAACCAGCAGTACTCATTTAAAGGGTTTAACATCAGCAGGAGGTTTATTTTTTTTCTCTCTCTCTTGTTTTTTCCTTTATTTTCTTCCCCCAAGTGAGACAATAAGACTATGAAAGGTCCAGGGATAGATCCAAAGGGGGAGCACAAGGCTAAACCCAAAATTGGGAAACTGAGACAAGTGAAACTTTACTATCCCATAGAGATGACATTTTATTCTTTATGTGTATTATTATAATTTTTCAATATTTTTACCACTTCTATTAGTATTTTTTATTTCTGTACCTTATATTTAGTTTTCTTTGTTTTATTTTTCTGTTTAATTGCATTGTTTGACTGTTTTTTCTTTTTCTCTCCTTATTGTACTTTAATTTTCCTTCTTTCACTTCATTCATGTACCAATAACACACTACTCTTGATTTGGTACTTTCCATTCTGGTTATCCAAATCAAATATTTCTTGGCATATTATTGTTGTTCCAGTACTACTGTAAATAATGCCTTACTTCTCAATGGAAACACTCCAAGCCAGAAGAGAATGGCAAGGAATATTCCAAGTAATGAAAAGCAAAGGCCTATAACCAAGACTATTCTAACCAGCAAGGCTCACAATTAAAATGTAAGGCCAAATAAGAAGTTTTCTGGATAAAAGAAGCCTCACAGAATACAGCTCCCCCAAACCAGCTATGCAAGAGATGCTAAAGGGTCTGCTTTAAGAAAAGCGGGCAGGGGGGCAGGGGCGAAGAGTGAGAGAGAGAGGAACACAGGCACAAAAAATGGCAAGTAATAAGTACCTATCAATAATAACCTTACATATAAATGGACTAAATACTCTAATCAAAAGACATAGAATAACTGAACAGATAAGAAATCATGACCCACACATATGCTGCCTACAAGAGACCCACCTCAGAACAAAAGACCTACACAGACTGAAAGTGAAGGGCTGGAAACAAATTTTCCAAGTAAATGGACAGGGTAAAGAAAGCTGGGGGAGAAATACTCTTATCAGAAGAAAATAGGCTTCAAATCAAGGGCCATAAAAGATACCCAGAAGGTCACTTCATAATACTCAAGGGAAGAATCCATTAAGAAGACATAAACATTGTAAATATATATGCACCCAACATAGGAGCACCCAAATACATAAATAAAATCTTGGATAACTTCAGGAAAGATATTGACAGCAACACAATCATATTAGGGGAATTTAACACCCCACTGTCAAAAATGGATAGATCTTCCAAACAAAAATATCAACAAAAATATTGGGGTATTGAACAATGTCCTAGATGAAATGAACTTGACTGATATATACATATTCAACCTTTCATCCCAAAGAAGCAAAATACACATTCTTTTCAAATGCACATGGAACATTTTCAAAGATAGACCACATGATAGGACACAAAACAAGCCTCAATAACTTCAAGAAAATTGAAATCATATCAAGCATTTTCTCTGACCTCAAGGGACTGAAACTAGAAACCAATCTGAAGTAAAAAATTTAAAAACACTCAAACTCATGGAGATTGAAACATGCTATTAAACAATGAATAGTCAAGAATGAGATTAGAGAAGAAAACAAAAAGTTTCTGGAAACAAATGAAAATGAATTCACAACAACCCAAAACTTATGGGACCCAGCGAAAGCAGTGCTGAGAGGAAAGTTCACAGCAATACAGGGCTACCTAAAAAATATAGAAACATTTGAAATAAACAACATAACCCTACACCTACAAGAACTGGTGAAAAAAAAAAAAAACAAAAAACAAAGACAGCCGAGAACAAGAGGGAAGAAGGAAATAACCAAGATCAGAGCAGAATTAAATGACATAGAGACTAAATAAACAATTCTAAGAATCAGTAAACAAAATTGATGAGCCTCTAAGCAGACTCATCAAGTAAAAAAGAGAGGACCCAAATAAACACAATCAGAAATGAAAGGGGAGATACCACTGAAATACAAAGGACTGTAAGAAATTATTATGAAGAACTATATGCCAAGAAATTTGAAAACTTAGGTGAAATGGACAACTTTCTAGAAAAATATAATCTTCCAAAACTGAATGAAAAAAAGCAGAAAACTAAACAGACTAATAACAGCAGATGAAATTGAAGCAGTAATCAAAAAACTTCCAACACACAAAAGAACTTGATCAGATGGTTTCACCGGAGAATTTTACAAAGCATTTAAAGATGATCTAAGTCTATCCTTCACACACTATTCCAAAAATCCAAGAAGAGGGAAGACTTTCAAACTCTTTTTATGAAGCCAACATCATCCTAATTTCAAAACCAGATAAGGACACAACAAAGAAAGAAAACTTCAGGCCAATATCACTGATGAACATAGATTCCAAAATCCTCAACAAAATATTGGCAAACCACATCTAGCAATACATTTAAAAGATCATACACCATGACCAAGTAGGATTCATCCCAGGGATGCAAAGATGGTACAATATTCACAAATCAACAAATGTAATACATCACCTAATCAAAAGCAAAGACAAAAATCATATAATTATATCAATAGATACAGAAAAAGCATTTTATAAGATACAGCACCCATTTATGGCTAAAACACTAAGCAAAGTGGGAATAGAGGGAGCATTCTTCAATCTAATAAATGCCATATATGAGAGACCTACAGCCAACATCATACTCAAGGAACAAAAACTTAGAGCTTTCTCACTAAGATCAGCAATAAGAAAAGGATGCTTATTTTCACCACTCCTATTCAACATAGTACTGGAAGTCCTAGCCAGAGCAATCAGAAAAGAAAAGGAAATAAAAGGCATCCAAACTGCAAAGGAGAAAACAAAACTGTCATTGTTTGAGAATAACATGATCATGTACATAGAAAATCCTATAGACTCCACCAAAAAACTGCTTGTCCTAATAAGTGAATTTGGCAAAATAGTGAATACAAAGTCAATATTCACAAATCAAAGGCATTTTTGTATGCCAACAATGAAATATCAAAAACAGAAATCTGTAAAAAAGTCACTTTTGATATAGCAACAAGAAAAATAAATACCTAGGAATAAAGCTAACCAAGGAGGTAAAAGACCTATATGCAGAAAACTACACAACACTAAAGAAAGAAATTCGGGAAGACGCAAACAAATGGAAGCATGTACCATGTTCATGGATTGCAAGAATTAACATCATCAAAATGTCCATACTACCCAAAGCAATTTACAGATTCAATGCAATACCCATTAAAGTACCAATGACATATTTCAAAGAAATAGAACAAACACTTCAAAAATTTATATGGAACCATAAATAACCCCAAATAGCAGCAGCAATTTTGAGAAAGAAGATTAAAGTAGGAGGGATGATAATAACTGATATCAAACTGTATTACAAGGCCACTGTAATCAAAACATCCTGGTACTGGCATAAGAACAGACACACAGATCATTGGAACAGAAGAGAGAGCCCAGAATAAACCCAAGTTTCTATTGTCAATTGGTATTTGACAAAGGGGGCAGCAGCATAAAATGGAACAATAATAGCCTCTTCAACAAATGGTGTTGGGAGAGCTGGACAGCTATATGCAAAAACAATGAAACTAGATCAACAAATTACACCATACACAAAAATAAATTCAAGGTGGATAAAAGACTTAAATATAAGTTGTGACACCATAAAAGTCCTTCAGGAGAACATAGGCAGGAATCTCAGTTATTCCACACAGCAATACTTTCCCTGATATGTCCCCTAGAGCAAGGGGCATAAAGGAAAGAATAAACAAATGAGACTTCATCAAAATAAAAATTTCTTCATGGCTAAAGAAAACAGCATTAATATTAAAAGAGAACCAACTACATGAGAAAACATATTTGCCAATGATACCACAGACAACAGTTTGATCACCAAAATATATAAAGAACTCACCCAACTCCACTCTAAGAAGACAAACAACCTAATTAATAAATGGGCAAAGGAACTGAACACTTTTCCAAGGAGGACATGCAGAGTGTCCAGAAACATGAAAAGATGCTCAGCATCACTAGCCATCAGAGAGATGCAAATTAAAACCACAATGAGATACTATTTCATACTGGTGAGAATGGCCATCATAAACAAAACAACAAACACATGTTGGAAAGGTTGTGGAGAAAAGGGAATCCTAGTGCACTGTTGGAGGGAATGCAGACTGGTGCGGCCACTGTGGAAAATAGTATGGAATTTTCTCAGAAAACTAAAAATGGAACAACCTTTTGACCCAGCAATTGCACTGCTAAGATTATATCATAAGAACCCTGAAACACCAATCCAAAAGAACCTATGCACCTCTGTGTTCATAGTAGCACTAACTACTAATAGCCAAGTGCTGTAAGTAACTTCAGTGCCCATCAGTAAATGAATGGATCAAAAAAGTATAGTACATTTACACAGTGGAATATTACACAGCATAAAGAAAGAAGGAGCTCCTATCCTTTGCTACAGCATGGATGGAATTGGAGAGCCTTTTGCTAAGTGAAATAAACCAGGTAGTGAAAGAGAAATACCATATAATCTCGCCTTTAGCTGGAACCTAATCAACAAAATGAATCAGCAAGCAAAATATAACCAGAGACGTTGAAATTAAGAATGGACAGTGACCAGAGGGGGGATGGGAGGGTATGACAGGGAAAGAAGTGTGAAGGGTTTTTAGGAACAACCATAAAGGACACATGGACAAAAACAAGGCATGGTGGAATCAGGGGAGGGAGGTGGGGATGGCTAGGTTTTTGGGAAGAGGTGGGGATAAAAGACAGAAAACTGTAGTTGAACGACAATAAAATTCAAAAGTACCTAAAAAATTTGCTGAATGAATAAATAAATGATATTTGAATTAAAAAAAAAACCTTAAGAACCATCTCTCAGTCATCTTATGAACTCCTCTATATACTCATATTATTTGTTAAAATGGAAACCTTGGCCTGCAAATGGGAAGTGGTTTCTCAGAATAATACAGCTCCTTAGTTGTAGAATAAGAACCAGAAGCAAAATTTCCCAGTGATATGCCCAATAGTTTACCACATTCTTCTGATTGTTAAATATATATGTAACAAACACACACACAGAAGTAATGCCAGCTTCATTGTGGTTACTAGGGTAATAATATGGGTATAATAATTTATAGCTTTAATTTGATTATTTCATCTAAAATGTCATGTGGTGTGCTTGAGTATGATATTGTTATGTTACAGAATTACAAGGTTATGATTTTGTAATAAAATATTTCATAACAAAAAGAGGTGTTATTTGTACCAGACCCTGTTTATCTGAATCTTTATCATCTATCTATCTATCTATCTATCTATCTATCTATCTATCTATCTATCTATCTATCTACCTATCTATATGAGAGAGAATAAAGTGAGTGAAAATCATTTAGTAAGAACCTACAAGGGAGAGGCAATCTAAAGAAATGGCACTGGACTGTTCTTAAGGATCATTTTAACTAATTTCAGCCACAGAAATAGAAGGAAGCAAAGAAGTTCCTAAATAGTAAAAGTCATCATTCAATATTCATATTATCTGTAATCAATCCCAATGAATTTATCATGGTCTCTACAAAAGTGGTATAATAAAGTCCCTGATCCCCAGAAATCTGTCTAGGTAGAACTAATACATACCACACAGCATAATTACTCTCACAGAAGCACAGAGGGTGAATGGAAAGTAGGAGAGAGTAACATTAATTCTTACTGAGAATGTGGGTTTTTCTCATGGGGCTGTGTAGAAGGGAGAGAAATATTCAATGTAACACCTTGGTCCCTGGATCATTTGTGATGATTGCTTTCCAGCATCATGAAAATGTTCATTTTAGGGTAAGAAAGGAAAAGCTCATAGTTAATGTCCTTATTGTCTTGTCAATTCCCCACATATGCTTTTCCCTTTAGCATAGAAAAGTATATATTTCTAATAATGCCTGTGTCTGCATGGCCTCAGCTTCTCCCTCAAATCTTGTTGGCCTAGGATTTACACTTCAAAGAAACCTGCACAACATTGACCATTATGTCTCTTCTTCAGGTCCTAAATTATTTCCAGGAAAAGGGCTTTTAAGAAATATTTCAGTGCCTGTTATGTTATAAGATTATGTAGTAGGGATGATCTTATGATCAATAAATTTGACTGTTAGAAAGTATAACAATAAAAGGTCTCTAAGATTACATTTGTGACTAAATTCTCTCAGTCAATCTAAGAAAATATTAAGAGGAGAAAAACCATAAGCCAGTGACACCCACAGTGGTGATTAGCTTTATTACCTTCACTGAGTATGGTGGACAAACAGGACCCAGACCTTTTTCCTGGTAGAGCAGACCTGGTTGTATCTTCAAACAGCAGTGGCCCAAATAAATCCCAAGGGACAGTATGGGATCTAACAGTGATACCTGTTAACTCCTTTCCATCAAATTTAAAACTACAATGTGTAATTAATATGCGAATTCTTAAATACTTTTTTCTTTTTTTAAGCATCTGATTTTATTTTATTTTATTTTATTTTAATGATTGTTCAAGTACAGTTTTCTCCCCTTTACTCCCCTTTAATACTTTTTCTGATAATAGAGGTGATTAAATGATTTCCTGGCAGAAACTTTATAGATAGTTTTTTGTTGTTGTTTCAGAACAAAAAAGTAAAAGAGCCCCAGTTTTTACAAAGATTTCTTGAGAGATCTTTTGGCTTTTTCCAGGAAACAGATAAGCTGTGTTTCACTGAACACCAGAAATTCATGCAGTTTTTCCTGATGTGCTGGACAGAGCTGGCCAGAGCTGGAAGAAGGGATTCTGTGTCATGCTGATAACCACCTGACCTTGTCATCTACTACAGTAGCTTCCTCTGCTGAACTTAAGCTCTTCAGCTCTACAACCAGGGCTGGACTGCAAAACTTTCCCTGGCACTGAAATACTATGATTGACTTGATGTTTCTCTAATAATTAATATACTGCCTCTTTTTATTTTTTAAGTTCCATTTCCATTGAGTTGTCCCCAGATAGTGCTACTGATATGTAAAAACCAGATGTAGTAGACAGAAAAATACTCTCCACCCCTAATTACTGAAAACTGTTACTTTTACCTTATCTAACAAAAGAAACGTTGAAGATGTGATCAAGGCTTTGGATGAGATTATTTTAGATAACCCAGGCATGCCGAGTGTAATCATAACAGTTCTTAGATGGGAAAAGGAGAGGCAGTAGAGTCTTTCAGAGACAGACTGAATCAGAAGTCAGTGGTGCCACTGCTGGCAGGGGCTGATGCAGCAAAGAATGCAGCAGTTTCCAGAAGGTGGTAAACCAGGGCAATCACTTACAAATTTTCTGTTTGTTTGTTTGTCTTTAATTTGATATTTAAAAACTTTTGTTAACATTTTCCTTTGTAAAACCAGCATCTTCAGGAGGGAAAATATTCTTAAAATGTACTACCCAAAATATTGTGTGCATGTGTTTGTGGTGTGTGTGTGTGTATGTGTGTGATAATAACCCTGGGCAATCAGTTTTCTTACCTTACCCATAAAATGAGAATACTGCTTTCGGTTTATCTCAGGACATGGCAAATTAATTACTCAAGCTATAGACATTATGAATAATGGATGATATGGATATGGGTGAAGACAATAATGTCGGAGGTGAGAAAGTTGTTAACAGTATTGGAGGAAATTGAATAATCCTTCACTCTTACCCTTACTTTTCAACCTTGAGGAAAAAATACCAAAACATTTGAGTTCCCAAAAAGAACCCATGTGTGATTATGAGCAGAGTTCTGGCATCTGCCAGGGCATGTCACATCCCTCAGAAAATGACAGGGGGGGCATTCTATAGTTTTTCCTGTCACCTGGTTGAAGACAATATCCTCAGGGTGATGTCCTGTTTTCCTATCTTTATCTCTGGGAAAAAGACCCAGGTATCTGCAAATCTCTTAAAAAAAGAAAAAAGAGAACCTCAGGCTTTTGAGTAATGATATCGTGTGCCCCCCTCCTTCTTTGCTCCCATTATGCCAGACAAGGCCAGAGTCAATGTTAAAAGATTTTATAATGAAAAAAACTCCTTGTTAAAAAGACTGAAAGTGATCTAAGTCATTTCATTTGCTATAATATTTGGTAAAATGTAAATGAGATTTGCTTACACTGAAGATATTGTGGATTCTTTCTCTATTTCAAAAGAGTGTGAAGGACCAACCTACTGTGAATAGAAGCGTGCCAGCCATCAGTGGGTTTGTGAAGAGAAGAACTGCACCTAACAACCACCTTCCAATATGACTGATGGTCGCATGAATATCCCAAGGGCCTCTAGCCAACAAAGCAAAGATGTCTCTCCTGTTCATTTTTTAAAAATAACTGTTGTTGCAGAAAACATGCTATATAAACTGAGACTAGCTAGCTATAAAATATGAATAAGTAATAAATGCAATTGTAAAACACATTGCTAACATGAAGTGCCATGAAAATACTTTAAGTCCTAAGTACCCACTGGCTAGTCTATAGCAAGATTTCAGAATTCAAGTAACAAACCAGGGTTCAAATTGTGACTAGTCCAGACTCTGATCAGCAATTTAAAGATTCAATGCAATACCCATTAAAGTACCAATGACATATTTCAAAGAAATAGAACAAACACTTCAAAAACTTATATGGAACCATAAATGACCCTGAATAGCAGCAGCAATTTTGAGAAAGAAGATTAAAGTAGGAGGGATGACAATAACTGATATCAAACTGTATTATAAGGCCACTATAATCAAACCAGACAGGTACTGGCATAAAACCAGGCACATAGACCAATGAACAGAACATAGAGCTCAGAAATAAACCCAATCTCTATGGTCAATTAGTACTTGACAAAAGGGTAAGAAACATAAAATGGAGAAAAAAATACCTCCTCAACAAATGCTGTTGGGAGATCTGGACAGCCACACGCAAAAAAAGAAAAAGAAACTCGATCACTAACTTACACCAAATACAAAAATAACTTCAAGGTGGATAAAAGACTTAAATATAAGCATAGCACCATAAAAGTCCTAGAGGAAAACATTGGCAGGGAAATCTCAGACATTTCACACAGCAACATCTTCATGGGTATGTCACCTAAGCAAAGGGCATGGGACCTCATAAAATTAAAAAGCTTCTGCATGAACAAAGAAAGCAGCATCAAAATGAAAAGAGAACCAACAGTATGGGAAAACATATTTGCCAATGACACCTTGGACAAGGGCTTGATCTCCAAAATATATAGAGAACTCACATGACTCCACTCCAGGAAGACAAAAAACTCAAATAAAAAATGGGCAAAAGACTTGAACAGACACTTCTCCAAGGAGGACATACAGAGGGCCCAGAGACATATGAAAAGATGGCATTAGCCATCAGACAGATGCAAATTAAAACCACAATGAGATACCACTTCACAGCAGTCAGAATGGCCAAAATAAACAAATCAACAAACAAATGTTGGAGATGATGCAGAGAAAAAGAAACCCTAGCGCACTGTTGGTGGGAATGCAGACTGGTGCAGCCACTGTGGAAAACAGTATGGACTTTCCTCACAAAACTAAAAATGGAACTGCCTTTTGACCCAGCAATTCCACTGCTGGGATCATACTCTAAGAGCCCTAAAACACTAATCCAAAAGAACCTCTGCACCCCAATGTTCATAGCAGTACAACTTACAATAGCCAAGT
>PVIA01019382.1:0-10634 GCA_004024845.1 Tonatia bakeri | reverse complement strand
GGTCAGGGAAGGCGCCATTTCTCACACGCTGACATTTGAAGGGAGGAGGGCTATGTAAGCCTGGGCTTGAAGAGCAAGGACAGGTAATGAAAGGGGCCCTAGAGCACTGGGATTAAGTGCAGAGGTGAAGGGATTAGTTGTGTTGGCGGAAATGGACAAAATTGATTTATGTACATTTTACCAAGTCACCTGATCCTCAAGTTCTTCTGGAGGCTTTTCCTCTGCCCTCTGGGTACTTAACTAGAGCTCTAATTAGCAGTAGTTTCATCCTGCCTGTGTCTGGGGCCATGTCTTATTCATTCCCTGTACCTTTAGGCACCTAGCAACAGGCAGCGAGCTAGGCAGGGGCAGAATAATTACTTTCTTCTGGAAACCGAATGTCTGAAACGGAGGTTCAGAAAATTTTCTTTTGTAATGCGGGGACTCTGAAAGAGTGAGATTATAGGCAAAAGAAGCCATTAGGGTAGCTGAGGAGGGAAGGGTTTCGGGTTTGGAAACATCACCAGGTAGTTCCACGGCTAAGCACCAGGAGAGGTGCTTGAAGGCCGTGTACAGGAGGAAGGGGTAGGACTTATACACACATGGACCTAGCTCTTCACAGGGTACAGTGGTGCCCTCTGGCCTGCCGTCACCCCCACCTGGTCACCACTGCCATTTTTCAACAACCCCCACTGCCCAATCCAAAGGATGCTTTTGTCTCCTTAAACTCACTCGGCCTCAGGACGGCATCTGACACAGCGAACCACTCCCTCCTGAAAGCAGCTCTCCTGGGCCTTCCAGGATGTCACCATGGCCCCAAGGTATCCCAGTTAACCCCCACCCTTGGCAGCCCCACCCCCCACCACCTAGGTGTTGGGTTTCCTCAGGACAAGACGTGTCTGAGCCCCTTCCGCCTTTCTCCGTCTTCTCCCTCTGGGTGTCACTAATGACTCTAACTTGGTGTCCCGTCCTGCTCTCCCGAGACTGACCTGCCCAACTGTCCAGCTAACAGCTCTACTTAGATGTCTTTTTTGTTTGTTTGGTTTTTGTTTTGTTTTTTTTTTAAGATTTTATTTATTTTTTAGAGAGTGAAGGGAGGGAGAAAGAGAGAGAGAGAAACATCAATGTGCAGTTGCTAGGGGCCATGGCCTGCAACCCAGGCATGTGCCCTGACTGGGAATCGAACCTGCAATACTTTGGTTCGCAGCCCACGCTCAATCCACTGAGCTACACCAGCCAGGGCTCCACTTAGATGTCTTTCACAGACACCCCAAAATTGCCACAGCCGATCAGAATGCTCACTTCTCCCCAAAACTTTTGCTCCCCTCTTATCTTCCCCTTCTCCACAAAAGGCCTAACCTTCAATTCAGACTCTCAAACTCAGCCCTTGAGAGCCATCTTTGAGCCTTTCTGGCCCTCACCCGTCCCACCCAATTCCAGCGAATCCTCGCACTCCTGTCTCCAGCATCTGGCCCTCCCCTCCCCTCACTGCTGCTGCCTGGTTGCAGCCACCTCCTGTCTCCCACTGGGGCCTCACGACTTTCACATAAGCAGTAAAAACAGACTTCCGCACACACAAATAGGACTGAGTCATTCTCATCTGTATTCCCAGCCTTTGGTGACTTCCTATTGCTCTGAGAACAAAATCCAGTCTCACTGTTTTTCTAAGCTCCCCTGATCTGCCTGTGTATTCCAATCCCCCCTGGATGCTCCATCCCCTGTTCCCCATGAGCTAATGCTTCCAGCGCCTCAGGGCTCTGAGCTCCTGTTGTTTTATACTGGAACCCCAAGGAAGCTTTCCCACCCTGTCCCCTCGCAGGTTAGGCTCTAATGCCCCTCAGAGAAGCTCTCCCCCAGACTCCTGTCCCAAGTGAGGGCCCTGCTCCATTCCTTCCTCAACATTCTGTTCCTCTCCCCCAGAGCCCTTGTAACAATGTCTCTGGAGTTGCCTTTTCTGTCTGTTTTGAAGCCTCCTCCCACCCCCCGCCAGAGGAGGCCTTCTTCAGAGGCCATTTCTTCAGAGACGGTGTCTTCCCTGACCACTCCGGTATACCTGCGCCTCGCACACATGAGCTGAGAGGAGAATAAAGCTGCGTCGATGGTCTCTGCCTCACTCGGTCATTGAAACCCCATTTTACAGAGAGGGAAACTGAGGCACACAGCTGGCAGGGACAGTGGTCAGACCCAGAACTCCCAACACGGCCTCCTGATTTCCAGGCCGTACCCTCCACTCACCTGCCTCCTCCACTCACTATGGAACACAGTGATGCATCTGACTTCCCGGGAGGAGAAATTGCTGGAAAAACGTACGCGTGTGTGTGAAGCTGCGGGATACACAAGCTAGATGCGGGAGACAGACACTTGTGCAACTGACCTGACATGGAAGCTTTCAAGGGTTCTAATCCTCGCAGATGTTGCATTCCACTATAAAACAAAATAAGATTTTTTGCAAAAAGAAAGAAATGAAAGAGGGAAGGAGAGAAAGACATCGCAATGGAATAGAACAGGAAGCGCGGGTGCGAGCTGCAGGACGCCTGCCGCTGTGGGCAGGCGCCTATGAGAGCAGAGCCACCACGGGTGATGAGCCAATGGAGAAATTTGTCGCCCAGTGGGGCTGGAAAATACTGTTCATCTATTTGGGAAACAAAAAGCAATTTTTACCTCCTTTTATACTCACCACCAAAATCAATGCCAGATGATTTTTAAAGAGCCCAATGCAAAAACAAACAAACAAACAAAAAGCAAACCAAGCAGACCACTAACAAGGAAAAAAATGGAAATGATTTACTATCCAAACTGTGATTGAGAGAGGCCATCACAGCAATAGAGAGAATTAAAATGGTAAATACAAATATAATTGACTATGGGAAGTATAAAGCCTCTGCGTGTAGAAAGTGCTCATAAATAAAACATTCTCAGAGGCAGTAAGAGTTTTCATAATGAAATGTTGAGGCAATAAAAAGAGGGAAGAGTCCATTTATGAAAGATGAAGCTCAAAAGGCAACTTCAGTGGCGAACGTCGAACTTGTCATAATAAACGCAATGTGAATTAGAATGGAGAGCGAGCACTCTGGGCCCATCGAAAGCACGCTCCGAAAGGAGAGGCTCGTAGAGCCGCCGGCCCTGGCGGCGTGGGACCTCCCTCGCACAGCTGGCAGGCCTGTCAAGTGGCAAAACCCTTCTAGAAGGCAATTTGGGTAAGATGCATGAAGAGCCTCAAAGAGCAGGTTCATACTGTTTGACTCAGAAATTCCATTCACAAGAAGCTCATCCCAAGAAAACAACCTCAAACCTCTCCGAAGAAGGGCACAGAAAGACCTGCACTGTGGCTTTATTTATAATAACTAAGAAAGAAAAACGCAGGAAGCTATCAACATCTCCAACTCCAGAAGAATGGTTAACCGAATTATGTTTCCTTCATTAAACGGATTATTAGGTAACTATTAAACATAATAATTACAACAAATCTGACTAACACGGGAAAATGTTTAGCATATAATCAGTGTAAAAGGATGGTGCAAAATTATACGTATAATGCAAGCATTCGTTGTAAACAAATGCACAGAAAAGACTGAGACGAAATGTGCTTCTCGGAGGTGTTTTCACAAAACACGACCGTGGGTGCTGGGATTCTTGTCCAGATTTGTCTGTTCTCCGTGCTGTAGCTGCTCTCCAGATTTTCTGCAGCGTTCAGGTGTGGCTGTGTTTAGGATAATAGATTTCAAGAAGACAGAAGAGGACAAGAACAAAATCTGCAGTACACGCACCATCCAAGATCACGTGTTGCTTTTATAAAGGAAAAACCAAGAAAAGAGAAAAACAAGAGGAAGAAATAAAGAGCCAGATCTTAAAAGAATGACACGTAGGGCAAGTTTTGAAGGGAGGGAGGAGGATGGGCAAGAAAGACAATGGTCTATGGAGACACAGGCCTTTCAGATTGCTGAGGAAGGGGGCGGGGGCGGAGGGAGCACCAGGAGGCTAATGCTCCTCATTTGAAATGCCATGCCTAGAATACAGCGAGTTCCCTCCGGACGTGGATGTTACCCTGAACTCTTCGGTTCTGCAGCTAGTGTGTCTGTTTCTGACCATGCTGTTTCAACCGTGGCTTTCTCAGATGCCACCTACTAGGGCCGGTCAGTCTTCTTCCTCCTACTGCGTTCCCGCCACTTGTTTTTCTTTCTCAACATTATCTTGGCTATTCTTGCCCATCTCCTCTTCTGTATGACCTTTAGAATCAGCTTATTAAGTTCCATTACAAAATCCTGGTGGGATTTTGATTAGGAAGGCATTGAATTTGTACATTAATTTGGAGAGATTTGACATCTTCACAATATCGAGGCTTTGGTACCCTAACATTTCAAGGGTGGTTGAGTCAGAGGCTCTGATTAATGAGACTGAGAAGGAAAAGTCGTCATAGAGATGGGTTAAAAACAAGGAGAGGGTGTTGTCATGGAAACCAAGAGAGCCGAGCGTTTCAGGAAGGCGAGAATGATCAACAATATCAGACCCTGCCGAGAATTCCAATAAGACAGGGATGGAAAAACACCCACTGAAGTTGGTAATTAGGAGATTATCAGAGCCCTCAGCAAGAGCAGTTTCAGGGGCGAGATGGAGCAGACCCCCGACTGCAGCGCCTGGGGATGCTAGACAGTCGGCAGAGACGCCCTTTTTTACAGAAGTTTAGATAGTTACGTTTAGATAATTAGAGAAGTTTCGAGAAGGGTTGTCTGGAAGCTAGAGTGAATTGTGGAGTCAAGAGAAAATTTTCAACTCAATTCAAGAAATAGTTTTTGAGCACCTCCTACGGGCTGACCGCTGGGGAGGCCGTGTGAACAAGACAGACACCTCCCTGCCCACACGGAGCTTACCAGTCAAAGGGGGGAAGCCGTTGCTAGCAGGCGCCCGCCGGGCAAGTGCGTAATCACGGACAAAGATCATCACGCAGGAGAGGTCTATGGTGCTGAGAGCAGCGAGGGGACCCGGGGCCAAGGATGGGAGGCTCTGCTAACGTTTCCCAGACGAGATCTTGAAGAGAGAGGTCTAGACATCAGTCCAGCCAAGAGGGACAGAAAGGGCGTTCCAGGCCAAGGAAGCCGCCCGGGCAAAGGCCTTGCAATCGGAAGAGCAGCGCATAGTCCTAGGAGGGCAGAAGCCCGGTGGGGCTGCGGCCGGTGCTTGAGGAGAAGCGGGGTGAGAAACAGCTGGAGGGTTGGGCAGGCTGGAAAGGTTGGGGGCTTTCTCCCAAGAATGAGGCCGGGGAGGGGTTCTTTGCAGGAGTAAAACAAAAAATAGCAATGACATGTCCCCGTTTGCCCGTTGAAAGTATCACTCTGGCTTCGAAAAGGAAAGGACTGCAGGGCTGTGGGGGGGCTGCCCAGAGACCCAGGGGAGGGCAACTTCCCATCTGTCTCCAGACCAGGGCTTAGTGCCTTGGACTAGCACCTTGGCCGTGAACTAAAAGGATCCAAGAGCCATTGGGAAGTCAGATCTCCAAAGCCTGGGCTCCGACTGTGGAGGAAGGGCGGGAGTGCTGGTGAGCTGAGGAGGAAGACCCCAGGCATCCATGTGGCTGGTGGTGTCTTTCCATTAGACATAAGACTGGTAAAGGACCAGCTTTTGGACAAGAGTGGTCTGTTGAGTGTGTTGAGGATGAAGCGCATCTGGACTTCTGTTTCTGGAGCCCAGAGGAGCTCAGGCTGGAGATGGGGACTGGGGAGGCTTTAGGCACAACTGGGGGTGCAGGCAGAGTGGAGGCCGCTCAGGGGATGGTGACAGCAAGGACTAGAACATGAAGGAGCATGAGCAGAGGGGCAGAGGCCAAGTCTGGGGGCGGGGGGCACCAGCATTTAGTGGGCTGGATATGGGAAACAGAGGCTGAGAAGGAGGAACCCGAGGGGAAAGGGGATCCCCAGGAGCCCAGGGAGGAGAGTTTCCAAATTCAGAGTGGCCACTGGTGAGCCACGGGCAGGGGGTTCAGTGGAGGGTTAAGGCTCATTGGATACTCTGACGCTAGCCTTTGGGGACCTTGGCCAGTTTTTTACAGGGGGAAGCACAGACCAGGAGTGGGGTGAAAGGAAGAAGGTAGATAAAGGATGCAGCTGTTTTCATTTGGTTTGGGTTTAATAAAAGAGCAATATTAGCATATTAATTTTCCCTAGAGGAAGGCACCTGTGGGTTATAAGCCATCACGGAACAGAGGCAATTAGCGAAATGAGCCCTCCAAGGAAATGAGGCCACATGGTGAGAGGGATCATCCTGGGCAGTGACGTGCGTCCAGCTCCCAGGAGGGAATCCAGTCCTTGGCCTTTTACTGAGCAACTTGCGTCCCATTTCCTTTCCAGAATTTGTGTGTGACCTTTGTGACTTACCCATGTCTCACTGTAGCAGGAATTTCACCCCGCCCATGGCCGGGACTCCCTCTCATTCATTTTGGAATCACCCCTGCCTGAGGCAGCCGACCAGGGATTGCTGAATAAAACATTTTCTGACTTGGAATAAAATGTCTGAAATGGAAGGTCAAAATTTTTTAGCCAAAAACAGTTGATGATCAATAGTACAATCAAATGCCTTTATTATTATTATTTTTTTAGTGCTGATTTCTGCATGGGAGAGTGAATGAGGAGTTAGGAGAGTTTGGGGGGAGGCAGCGGATTAGATGGTGGGCACCTTTGCCATTCAAGACCGATGGGACATGAGGAACCAGGACAACCCATCCTAGTGTGGGCACAGGTCTCTATACAGTGTGTCATAGCCATTGTCTCGTGTGGTCATTTCAAAACCCACGAGACAGGTAGAGATGGGAAGCCCATTTTACAGATAAGCAGAGAAGGAAGCTGCGACCAGCCTGGGGCGAAGGCTCTCGAAGCCCTCAGAGCATCTTCACGGCCCATTCTCCTCACTCTGATTTCAGCACCCCAGCCCCGCTACCTCCCAGGATGGGCTCCAACAGGAGGCTCCTGGTCAAAAGCTGACGGCCGGGAGTCCAGAGTCAGGAGTAAAAGTAACGAGAGATGACAGTAGAGTTTGCGGGTCTCCAAGAGAAGACATTCACCAGGATTTCCTGGAAACCAAGGTGTGATCAGCCATCCTGAACATCAAAATATAACTCAAAACCACATCAGCAAGGCCACGGTGACACAGTGGCTGGGTGCAAGCCCAGGCTCCAGGCCTCAGGGACTGTCACGTGGACACAGGGAGGCTCACCGTGCCTCTCAGCCACACCGGGCAGGATGTCTCCTCTTCTGGGCCTGTCTTCGCACGCCAGCAGCCACAGACATGGTCTCCAGGAGCCCTGGCTTCCCGGGCCTGCCAGCTCCCTCAGCCCACCAGGCCCCTGTGGGTGCCCCTGACACTCCTGAGTGCTCCGCAGCCCCCACCCGGTTGCTCCGGATACTTTTCCTGTGCTGTCTTTGATATACCTAGTTCTGCTCCGGGTCCCCCAAACCTGTCTGGATCCCCATCATACTCCTCTGTAGGATTCAGCTCATGGGCTGACACCTGGGCCTCTCCTGGGGACCCAGGCAGCGCCAAAGCTCTGGTGAACCCCTTTGGATGTCCTGCTTTCTGCGCACGAGTTGAACTGATAGTCCCCTCATTGGGCCCAAGTTCTGAAGTCACTGTGAATTGTTGTTTCAGTCTATTGTCTCTGCATAAACTCTTCGCCTCCTCCGTTAACTTTGAAGTCAGATCCTCCAAGCTTTGTGGAATCCAGAATCTTTTCTTTCTCAGGCCCCAGAATCTGTGACCCTTATTCTCTACCCTCCCCTGTAGACAAAAGTCTCCCCATTGTCGTCCGTGCTGAGGACTTAGCAGAACCCACACAGGCGCTAAAAACCAAGCCAGGGACTCTCCAAAATGTCAGCACCCCAAGAGCAGTGCACCCAGGAAACTTGGACAGTGAGTGGGTGGGCCACGAATTAGTCACAGTATAAGAGAAAAATATTACCGCCCCCCACAGCGACAAAGGGGCACCCCGAAGCAGTGAGACAGGAAGGGATTACTAGTTAATTAAAGGTGCCAGAATGATCACTAAGCTGTTTGCAAAAGCAAATCCACTTCATTCTTCATTTCATGTCATATATCAACATTACGTTCAGACGGATTACAGATTCATATTAAAAATCATACCCAATAAAGGAGAAGTGAATATTCATTTAAAACTCTGGATGACTGTTACAGTCTGAGCTGAAAAGCAAAGCAAGCATTCACCAAGAAAAGAAAAAAAGAAATCGTTTTCAAACGTTAGATCCAACTATATGAAAATGGAAATCAATGTGGAGGATGTCACACAGAGGGTTAACGTCCTTGGTGTTTCAGAATCTATACAAACTGAGTTTTAAAAAATTCAAATCACTGCTGGATAAATGTGAAGGGAGAGGAACACTCAATTAACAGAAGATTAATTTTTTATGGCTCATAGGTTGAACCTATTTTCCAATATCTAATTATTTTTTAAAAAGCAAATTAAAACAACAGTGAGATAACACTTTTGGCCCATCACAGGGTGCAGGAAAAATGTGTAATGAGCATACCCCATGCTGGCCAGGGTGTGGTGAAACAGGCAATACCGCTGATGGGAATGTAAATTACTGCAGCCTTTGACCCAGTAATCACACGCACGGCACCCCGTCAGATGGAAATCATCTCAAACCGACAAAGATTCATGTACGAAGGGATGTGGCACAGCCTTGCTTATAATGACAACAATAAAAATAACCAACTATGGAGGAAATGTTAAGCAAATTATTTTATAGCCATATAAATGAGCTATATTAACTAATCATGACTTTTTTTTGTTTTTTAACCAAAATCTCTGGCAAATGCTTATGATGTAGCAGTGGGACAGCAAGTAAGAAACCAGGGTACAAATTGTATGTTAGATATTAGCTCAGCTATGGAAACAAACAAACAAAATGCGTTTGATAAAAAGACTGGAAGGAAAGGTGCTGGGACTCTGAACCTAAGGGCATGGGACTCAGGACCAGTAAGCTCGGAGGGAGGACAGGAAATAAGTGGTCAGGCACTGGAAGGTGCATGAGAGGGGTCCTGGCGGTAGCCTCGCATTCAGAGAAGTTCGAGTCTGGAAGGCAGGGGGCATGGAGCCTTCTTCAACCTGGTTATCTGTTCAACTTCCCTAAAATTCAAAGGCTTGCCTTAGGCATGGAGCTCAAAGAACTGCTTTTGTTCAAGTTCAAGTACATGCAAGAGCTTCAAGTACACACAGGAGCGGAGACCAGAGGAGGGTGGTGGAAAATCGGTCCAGGCAGTTCACGAAGGCCTTCTAAGACATGCTGGGAAGGGTGGTGTTTTATACCAAGGGCAACACGGAGCCACTGAGGAGTTTTGAGCTTTTCCTTCTATACAGATTGCAGTACGAACGGTGACTCTCCTCTCGGCACTGCCAAACCCCAACTTAAACCAACTCAGGCATAAGGATAAAAGTAAAAATCAAAAAGGGTCAAATCCAGAACTATAAAACTTCAGGGGAAAAAAACATGAGAAAACCTTTGTGACTTTGGGTCAGGCAAAGCTTCATAAGACACGATACAAAAAGCAGCATCCATGAAAGAATAAACTGATGAATTAGACTTCATCGAAATTTCAAACTTATCGCTGAAAGACAGAGATGAGGGAATGAAAAGAAAAGCCACAAGTTGGGAGAAAGTATCTGCAAGGCATACCTCTGACAAAGGACTTGTCCCTGGAATCTATAAAGAAGTCTCAAAACACAAAAATGAAACAGCAGACAACCCAATAAAAAATGAGCAAAAGATCTGAACAGACACTTTACCAAAAAGATACACAGCTGACACATAAAGACAGGAAAAGATGCTCAACGTCACCAGTCATCGGGGAAATGCAAATTAAAACTATAATGGCACACCATGATGTGCCTTTAAAGACTGATCACGCCAAGTGGCGGTGAGGTTGTAGAGCAATGGAACTCTCGTATGTTACGGGTGAAAATGTTACATGGTACAAACACTTTGGAAAATAATTGGTGGGGGGTGCACACTGGGGTCACTGGGGTCACTGGGTCCAGGAGCGAGTCAGAGTTTGAGGAGTGGGTGACACTGTGGGAGGGGCCCAGGCAGAGGCCCAGAATATGCCAATATGTATGTATGTGTTTTTAAAGATTTTATTTATTTATTTTTAGAGAGAGAGGAAGGGAGGGAGAAAGAGATGGAGAGAAACATCCATCGGTTGCCTCTCCTGCACAACCCAACTGGGATGAAACCCACAACCCAGACACGGGCCCTCACCGAGAACCAAACCAGTGGCCTTTCGCCAGCTCCTCGGCGGTATTCAGGGGGGCCCTCCAGGAAGATGGAAAAGACAGGGCCAGAGGGCAGATTCCAGAAGGAGGGTCACCAGAAGGTGGAGTGGCCAGCGTGTCCAAAGAGTTCAGGGGAGGTGGCCTGGCCTTGGCCAGGCCTCTGGGGGTCTCCAGCAGAGCAGCCTCGGTGTGGGGCACGGGGAGCCTGGACAGGGCGTCAGTAAGAGTCTGACTCTGAGAGAAGACGGGACAGGGGTGTGCTGAAAAGGAACAAAATGTCCAGAATCTACTCTTTTTTCATGGGAACTTTTTAACTTAAAAATTTTAAATTATAAAACACATCCACACAGTTCAAAATGCAAAACCTACAAAAGAATGC
>PVIA01019381.1:0-10634 GCA_004024845.1 Tonatia bakeri | reverse complement strand
GATGAAGTCCCATTTGTTTATTCTTTCCTTTATGTCCCTTGTTCTAGGAGACATATTGGTGAAAATATTGCTGCATGGAATATCTGAGATTTTCCTGCCTTTGTTGTCCTGTAGGGCTTTTATGGTGTCATGACTTATATTTAAGTCTTTTATCCATCTTGAGTTTATTCTTGTGTATGGTGTAAGTTGGTGGTTGAGTTTCATTTTTTGGGGTGTAGCTTTCCAGATATCCCAACACCATTTGTTGAAAAGGCTAGTTTTACTCCATTTTAGGCTTCTGATCCCTTCATTGAATATTAATTGAACATAGAGACTTGGGTTTATTTCTGGGCTCTCTATTCCATTCCATTGTTTGATGTGTCTCTTCTTATGCCAGTACCAGATTGTTTTGATTACCATGGCCTTGTAATATACTTTTATATGAGGTATTGTGATCCTTCCTACTTTGTCCTTGTTTCTCAGATTGCTATAGCTATTCAAGTTCATTTATGGTTCCATACAAATTTTTGAAATATTTGTTCTATATCTGTGAAATATGTCTTTGGTATTTTAATAGGGATTGTGTTGAATCTGTAATTGTCTGGGTAGTATGAACATTTTGATGATATTAATTCTTCCAATCCATAAACATGGTATATGCTTCCATTTATTGGTGTTTTTCTTAATTTATTTGTTTAGTGTGGTGTACTTCTCTGAGTATACCACACTAAAGTCTTTTTGTCTCCTTGGTTAGATTTATTACCATGTACTTTATTTCTCTTGTTGCGATAGCAAGTGAGATTTTTTCCTGATTTCTGTTTCTGGTATTTCTTTATAGGTGTACAAAAATTCCTTTGGTTTCTGAATATTGACTCTGTATCCCACTGTTTGCCCCATTCATTTATTAGGTCAAGTAGATTTGTTGGTGGAGTCTATAGGGTTTTCTATGTACACTATCATGTCACCTACAAACAGTGACAGTTTTAATTCCTCCTTTCCATTGGATGCCTTTTATTTTGTTTTCTTGTCAGATTGCTGTGACTAAGACTTCCAATACTGCATTGAATAGAAATGATGAAAGCAGACACCCTTGTCTTGTTCCTGATCTTAGTGGGAAAGCTTTCAGTTTTTGCCCGTTGAGTATGATGTTGGCTGTAGGTTTTTCATATATGATCTTTATTATGTTGAGATATCCTCCCTCTACTCCTACTGTACTGAGTGTTTTTATCATAAATGGGTGCTGTACTTTATCAAATGCTTTTTAAGCATCTATTGATATGATCATGTCATTTTTGCCTTTCATTTTGTTTATGTGATATATTACATTTATTGATTTGTGAATATTGTACCATCCTTTCATCCCTGGGATGAACCCCACTTGATCATGGTGTATGATCTTTTCAATGTATTGCCGGGCATGTGGTTTTGCCAATATTTTGTTGAGGATTTTAGTGTCTGTGTTCATCAGCAATATTGGCCTGTAGTTTTCTTTCTTTGTTGTGTCTTTATCTGGTTTTGTGATTAGGATGATGCTAGCTTCATAAAAAAGTCTGGGAGTCTTCCCTTCTCTTGGATTTTTTTTTTCAATAGTCCAAGAATGATAAGAGTCAGCTCTTCCTTCAATGTTTTGCAAAATTCTCCTGTGAAACCATCTAGTCCAAAGCTTTTGTGTGCCAGGAGTTTTTTTATTATGCTTCAATTTAACCAGCTGTATCCAATCTGTTCAGGCTTTCTGCTTCTTCTTGATTCAATTGTGGAAGATTACATTTTTGTAGAAATTTATCCATTTTACCCAGGTTTTCATATTTCTTTGCATACAGTTGTTCATAGTAATTTCTTACATTCTTTTGTATTTCTGTGGTATCAGCTCTGATTTCTTCTCTTTCATTTCTGATTTTATTTATTCAGGCCATCTCTTTTTTTTCTTGATGAATTTGCTTAAAGTCCTATCTATCTTGTTTATCTTTTCAAAGAACCAGCTTTTGGATTTATTGATCATTTGAATTGATATTTTAGTCTCTATGTCATTTAATTCTTCTCTGATCTTGGTTATTTCCTTCCTTCTACTTGCTCTGGGCTTTGTTTGTTGTTCTTCCAGTTCTTATAGACGTTGGGTTAGGTTGTTTATTTGAAATATTTCTATCTTTTTTAGGTAGTCCTCGATTGCTGTGAACTTCCATCTCAGTACTGCTTCCAGTGTGGCCCATAGGTGTTGGACTGTTATGTATTTATTTTCATTTGCTTTCAGAAAATGTTTGATTTCTTCCTTGATCTCCTTATTAACCGATTCATTGTTTAATAGCATGCTATTCAACCTCCATGAATTTGAAGGTTTTTAAGTTTTTTCCTTGAGACTGGTTTCAAATTTCATGCCCTTGTAGTTTGAGAAAATGCTTGATATGATTTCAGTTTTCTTGAATTTGTTGAGGCTTCTTTTGTGTCCTATCATGTGGTCTGTCTTTGAAAATGTTCCACGTGCTTTTGACAAGAATGTATATTTTGCTTCTTTGGGATTTTATAAATATAAAATCAGTTTTGTCCATTTGATCATTTGATCTAGGGCATTATTCAATGCCACAATACCTTTGTTGATTTTTTGTTTAGAAGATGTAGTCATTTTTGACAGTGAGGTGTTAACATCCCCTAGTATAAGTGTGTTGCTGTCATATCTTTCTTGAAGTCCTCCAAGATTTTCCTTATATATTTGGGTGCTCCTGTGTTGGGTGCATATATGTTTATAATGTTTATGTCTTCTTGATAAATTCTTCTCTTGAGTATTATGAAGTGTTTTTCTGTGTCTCTTTTTATGGCTTTTGTTTTGAAGTCTATATTGTCTGAAAACAGTATTGCTACACCAGCTTTTTTTTCCCTGTCCACTTGCTTAGAATATTTTTTTCTAACCCTTCAATTTCAGGCTGTGTCAGTCTTTTGTTCTGAGGTGGGTCTCTTGTAGGCAGCATATATGCAGGTCATATTTTCTTATCCATTCAGCTACCCTATGTCTTTTGATTAGAGCATTTAATTCATTAACATTTAAGGCTATTATTGATAAGTACTTATTCATTTACCACCCTTTGTGCCTGTGTTCCTCTCTCTCTCTCAGTCTTTTACTTCCTTTTTTATAGTAGTCCCTTTAGCTTATCTTGCAGAGCTGGTTTGGTGGAGATGTATTCTTTCAGCCTTCTTTTGTCTGGGAAAATCTTTATTTCACCTTCCATTTTAATTGAGAGCCTTGTTGGGTAGAGTAGTCTTAGTTGCAGGCCTTTGCTTTTCATTAATTGGAATATTTCTTGCCATTCCCTTCTGGCTTGTAGTGTTTCTGCTGAGAAATCAGCTGTTAGCCTTGTCAGAGTTCCCTCGTATGATACTTCTTGTTTCTCTCTTGCTGCTTTTAAGATTCTCTCTTTGTCTTTAAAACTTGGCATTTTAATTGTGATATGTCTCAGAGTGTGCCTGTTTTGTTTCATTTTGATTGGGACACTCTGTGTGTCTTTAACTTTCATGGTTTGTCCCCTCTCTAGGTTTGCTAAGTTTGCTATCATTATTTTTTCAAACAACATTTCTATCCCTTGTTCCTTTTCTTTTCCTTTTGGTATTCCTGTGATTCAAATGTTGTTATGTTTTATGTTGCCTTGCAGTTCCCTTAAGGTATCTTCATATTTTTTTAGTCTTTTTTTCTGCAGCTGCTCTACCTGGGTATTTCTTTCTACCTTGTCTTCCAGTTTGCTGATTCAGTGCTCTGCTGCACCCAGCCTGCTTGTAATTCCTTCTAGGGTATTTTTTTTTTTAATTTCAGAAATTGCATTCTCCATTTCTTCCTGGTTCTTGTTTATAATTTCTATTTCCTTTTTCATACTGTTGTGGTTCTCACTCAGTTCCTTGAGCATCCTTATTACCATTCTTTCAATTCTATATCTGATAGTTTGCTTGCCTCTACTTCATTTAACTCTTTTATCGAGAGTCTTCCATTCGTTTTGATTATGGGTTCTTTCTTTGTCTCACCATTTTAGGTGACTCTTTTTTGTTTGTTTCTGTGATTCCTGATGTTCTACTTTGCCAGCTGTCTTCATAGGGTGAACTTCTGTGGTAGGAATTTTTGGGGACTCACTGATACAGTCAGTCTCTTTGATATCCTTGTCTGGGTTGCCCTTTCTTCTGTTTACATGGTCTCTCTTGTTCTACTTGGACTTTGCCTGTTGGTGGCTCCTTTGTTGGTAGATTTTCACCTCCAGTGGATTTACTGGACTCACAACTCCCACATTGTCTTGTATGTGATCAGGGGCAGGGTCAAGGTGAAAAGAAGTAAGATCATATAAGAGTATTCTATGGGATTTAAAGTGATAACAAGCAGAGAACATATCGGTATTCCTTTGGAGAAGTATAGCAATAACTGTGATAGTACACCCAGCTACCCACTTTTTATAAAAGGTGAAAAAGAGATAAGACTCTTATTAGAAGGGAAAAAAATGTGAGCTGACTTTAGAAAGCAGAGTGTTTATGTGAGGTTAGATGGTGAGATATAGTGAGAGTAAAGGATAGAAACCTGGCATAGTGTGTGAGAGAATGAAGTTAACCACAACAGTAATAAAGCTCAGGAAGATGGTGAAATGGATTAAGACCAGGGTAGGGTGCTGTGTGGGATTTGGAATAATGATAATATGATTAAAAGTGTATCATCTGAATAAAAAAGGATACAAAGTAAAAGATCAAGAGTAGTGTGTTATTGGAATAAAAGTGAAGTGAAAGAAAAAAATGTAAAATGCAATATGAAGGGGAAAGTAAAGAAAATGAATCCAACATTGAAATCAAGCAAACAACAAAACCAGAAAAAGCTAAACAGAAGGAATAGAAATTTTAAGATAAATAAATATAGAATAAAAAATAACAAAAAAATAAATAAAATGCAATTTCTGAAGAACAGCAAAGTGAGATTTGTCTCAGCTGTTGGTGTTAGCCTTCTGACTTCTTTCTGGATCTGTCTTCTGTCTTCCCACAGCTCCAGGTCTTTTTGTCTTACACTTGAAAAAAAAAAACAAAAACAAAGCCTCCTGCTGACTTTAAACTTGCCAAGCAGGTTTTGCTGTTCTTCCTGAATGCTGGACATTGGGGAGGGTTTGGGCTCCTTTTTTTTTCCTTTCCTGTGTTTCCCTGGGGGCTCAGTCTGAGCTACAATATTCACAGGTGCCCAGTTTCAGGCCCACAACCTCAGAGCTTTGTGGGGCCCACACTGTCCACTGTGTAAATGCACCAGGGGAGCACCTCTAATCCACCTGTTGCACAACACTTTGATTAGTCCATGGGGCACACTAAGTGGAGGCACATTGCTCCCCTCCTTCTCTCTCTTTCTTGGCACAAAAAGTCTGTTCAGGGCAGTCAGTTTCCCCTATTGAATTAAGTTGCTCTGGCCACTGCTACCTCTCTCAGCCCCAGGTGCCCTCCTTTGATCAACCTGTGAGGTGGCCTGCATGAGAACAAATCGCAACCCCCTCCTCCCTCTTCGGTGGCCCAGATTCTGAGGTCCTTGCACAGGGGCTGAAAGCATTCTTTTGAGTGAGTTCCCTTTGTTTGCAGCAGGCCATTCCTATCAAGCGTCTGGCTTTCCACACAGACCAACTCTTTGACCAGTCCAGAGACTAGCTGAGTCACAGCTGGTGGCAGCCCTTCTCTTCTTCCATCTCCAGTTGTTACCTGGTTCCCCAATTTCTCTGGTACTGTCCCAGTCAGCAACCACAGTCCCAGTTGAGACACACTGCCATCTATGTGTCTCTTACTGCATCATTATCTCTTCAGTGAGTTTAAGTGTCCACTTTTCTCCTGGCACAAGTCTTCAAACTTGCCACTTTGGGAGGGGAGGGGAGGTTAGCTATAAAGTCACAGTCACTGACCTGGCTCCCTTCTAAAGTTGCTGGGGCAGCAGAGGTCTTTGGGACAGGGCCCTGAGGACCCTCCTGTCAGCCTACGAAATATCCTTACCATCTGTTTTTAAACATCCTTTGCAACCTTTGGCTTCCAAACTCCCATCAACTGGAATTCTGTTGGCTGTTCACTCTGTTCCTCGGAAGATCAGCCGGGTGTCTCAGATGGGCAAAAGAAACAAGTGAGTTCAGCTCCCACCTATCTCACTGCCACCTTTGGCCCCCCAATAATTTTAAATTTTAATATAAATTTATCGTCATTTCTTAAGGAATTGAGATAGTTATATTCACAATAAAATTTCAATTATAATAACAATACTAATACTTTTCATAATTATAGATTAAATTGTAGGGTTTTGGAGATGGAAGAAAACTCATACATTACTTAGTCCAATTTCTTTATTTTTAGATGCTGGAATAAATCCAAGAAAGTAAAGTGAACATACCCTAAGTTCAGTAGTCTACTGAAAAAAGCACATACAATTTTAATTGTTATATTGGGTTGTTTTGAGAAAACACAAATACATTTTTTACTTTATTACTGATGATGTTTTGCCAATGACTCCACCTCAGGAGGCCATAAACAAGGTGGAGGCAACTTCTGGTTGGGATACCCACACTACCACTAAACAATCACTGAAATCTGGATACTCGTTCTTGCTCTTCACTCTTCCTCAATCTGTAAAATAAAAATAATGCAAAGATTGTGGCAGTTAACATAGTTAGTCCATGAATGTAGCAATATTTCCAGGAAGGCAGCTTGGTTTTGTATAAAGAAAACTGGAATAAGAAAAAAATGAAACTTTTATTTATTTCCTAAATCTTTCATAATCTGCTTGTGGTGATTGGACATGTCTGTTTTCTTTCTATAAAGCAAATAAGTTTCTTCTAATTTGGTTAAATTCATCAAAAATATACTTTGGATAGCATATTGGGGGAATTTTTGAATCCCCCTTTCAAACCAAAAAGGGCAAAAATGTTTGCAGTAAGATAGACTTAAAACCTCTGTTTTCAGAGCTTTAGTTGATTTTTAGCTCTGAATATCATCCCTATGCTGTCATTGGCATTATGTTTATTTTTCTCATTTTATAACATGATTTTACAGTAACAGTAAGCACTGTTGAGATAAGACAATATGGCATTATAAGTGATGAATTGGACAATAAAAAGGCAGGCTTTTTCAATATTACTATGACTCTTTCAATTATATAGTTCCTTGTAAATGAATCATGTATAGTTATTTACTAAGAGATCTTGATATCTTTTATCACTTTGAAAAACTGATCTCAAAGAGGTTGGCACTTATTAAGAAATTACCCTTTAACTTCACTCAGCCAATTTCATTGAGGATTTCTGGCTGCATATCATAGAGCAAGGGTGTGAACGCTTTCAAAATCAGGGCATGAGGTCTGGACTGCCACAGACTGAGGACTGGATTTAGTTGTGGTGTTCACATAGTAAAAGTAAAAAAATATGTCTATGTATTATTTAGATCAGTCCTGAAGTATAAAAATTTCTAAGAATTACAGAAAGTTAATTCTTATATGTAGAAATGCTGATTAAATCATCTCACCATGAACTTAAAAAAATCTGCCAGGAAGATAACTTAAACAAATTGCATTTTATGAGGAGAAAAAAACCCTAGAGATAACCATGTGCAAAGTTTACTCATCACTAAGCACTGAGCACACTTTGGTTCACTCTCAGAATAACCTGGTAAGGGAGGTAATATTATTTCCATGTAATAGATGACAGACTCAAGGCTCAGAGAGTTTCATTATACAGCATAGTTGCTGATCCCTTATTCATGAAGGATACATTCTGAGATCCCCAGTGGATGCCTGAAACCACAGATAGTACCAAACCCTATCTGTGTTTTTTCTTATATGTGCATGCCTATAAGAAAGGTTAATTTATAAACTAGGCACAGGTCAGAGATTAACAATAATAATTAATAATAAAACAGAACAGTTATAACAACCTACTGTAATAAAAGTTATGTGAATATGGTCTTTTCTCTGTGTCTGATAACTTAGAAGACTAATAAGTGACTAATGGGCAGGTAGCATCTACACTGTGGATACGCTGGACAAAGGGATGGTTAACATCCAAGGCTGGATAAGAGGAGTGATGTGAAATGGTGAGATGTTTCATAAGGCTATTTAGAACAACACACAATTTAAAATTTATGAATTATTTATTTCTGGAATTTTTCGTTCAATATTTTCAGTCTGTTGTTGATCACAGGAAACCAACCACAGAAAGCAAAACTGTGGATGAGAGGGGAGTACTATACTGGGAAAGTTTAGTGTCTCATGTAAAAGTCAGAATACGTAAGTGGCAGAACCAGAATTAATCTAACTAAACCCTAACTAATTATTTCCCCCATGTCCAAAGTAAAGGGTCTTTGTAATGAGTATCCATAAATGTATACTCCATAATTATAATAAAAATGTGTTAACATGTAGAGTTGAATTTTTATTTCAAAAGGTAGAATTTCTTTTTATGTGTATGTTTGTGGGGTTTTTTTTTGCATTTAAAATATTTCTAAAACTTCTCTTAGATTTAGAATCTAAATTGGTGTGATTCAGGGGGATAATGAGCAGAATGGAACATTGGTGAGTAATGTTTTCACTAGACTTCTGTTAGATGCCCTGGAAAAAAAATCCTCTCTGACACCACCACTCTTGCCCCACCCTCCCATATTTTAATCTCCTTACTGGGTATTTTCTGGACATATTTTACAGTAGCCATTAATTCAATTATTGGCCTAAAGAAAGTTTTTAATCAGCGTAACCCAGTCAAATGAATTCTACAATAAATTAATTTTGTAATAAAATAACTAATTTTATAATTAATGAATTGATTGTGTAACAAATTTACTCTCTGGAGATTTTAAAAAATTCCAACGTTCTTTGGTTAGAAAAATAGTATGCTTAAATATTCTATTAAATAAAAATATGATACATTTAATACAATCATATTTGGCACATTTTTTAAAAGATTTTATTTATTTAATTTTAGAGAGGGAAGGGAGGGAGAAAGAGAGAGAGAGAAACATCAACGTGTGGTTGCTGGGGGCTGTGGCCTGCAACCTAGGCATGTGCCCTGACTGGGAATCAAACCTGCGATGCTTTGATTCGCAGCCCGCACTCAATCCACTGAGCCACGCCAGCCAGGGCACAGTTTTAAAACGTCTATATATCAGTAAACTCAAAACTTCCAACAGATATTTTTCTGACCCTAAACCGTATTACTTAGATAATTATCTATGTTTCCACTTATTGTTCTTCATGCCTTCACTATGGCATAAGGCTCAGTAAATCTTTATCTGTATCTAACCATTTTACTTGTATGTGCAGAAGCTATGCTACATTGGAATATACCAAAACATGAATGAGAAGATCTTTCTGTAACTTTACTGAAGTGAGGAAATATTACTTATTAAAAGTAATAAAGTTTTATTAAAGCAAGGACTTTGTCTTATGCCATAGCACCTAGAATAGTCCTTGGCACAAAGTAAGAGCTCAATAGAGCTAGTTCATATTATGTAGTTCTTAAAGTACATAAATTATGCTTCATGGAAATCTGTCTTCTCATAGTTTAAAGTATTCAGTTATATCTAAACTTGCAGAAGTAATGTTTTTCTTTGGAACATTCTCTGGTTAATAGACTTCAACAACTTTCCACCCCTACTCCAATAGATAACATTCTTACATTATTCTTTAGTTTCCATTTCTAGGGAGTATTCTAAGAAATCGCTAAAGCCATAATACCATATAAGAAAAAGGCAGTATCAAAGTTAACGACAATCTAAGTCATGTAGCACTCAAGACTCAAATATTAATATCTGGACAGATATTTATATATATATATTCATGTTATATATGTTTGTGATACACATATATGCATGTACTTAATAATATAAATCTAGTAAATTTATGGATATTTTAATTTTTTCTTCTTTTTATTTCATCTTTCTTTTAATGTTTTCTTTTTGAGGGAAAAACAAAAATTAATAATGGAAGCAATCTAAACACTACATTTTGTTGCATGCAGCTGTTCAGATATTTTCAATGCCATTTGTTGAAGAGGCTATTTTTACTCTATTTTATGCTTTTGCCACCTTTGTGAAATATTAATTAACTATAGAAATATGGGTTTATTTCTGGGCTCTCTATTCTGTTCCATTGATCTATGTGCCAGTACCAGACTGTTTTGATTACCATGGCCTTGTAATAAAGTTTGATATTGTATATGTGACCCTTCCTACTTTGTTCTTTCTCAAAATTGCTGTGGCTATTCAGGGTAATTTATGTTCCATATAAATTTTTGAAATGTTTGTTCTATATCTGTGAACTATGCCATTGATGTTTTATTAGGGGTTGTGTTGAATCTATAAATTGCTTTGGGTTATATGGACATTTTGATAATGTTAACTTTTCTAATCCATGAACATGGTATATGTTTCCATTTATTGGTGTCTTCCTTAATTTATTTCTTTAGTGTTGTACAGTTTTCTGAGTACAGACAGGTCTTTTACTCAACCACCAACTTACACCATACACAAGAATAAACTCAAGATGGATAAAAGACTTAAATATAAGTCATGACACCATAAAAGCCCTACAGGACAACAAAGGCAGGAAAATCTCAGATATTCCATGCAGCAATATTTTCACCAATATGTCTCCTAGAACAAGGGACATAAAGGAAAGAATAAACAAATGGGACTTCATC
>PVIA01019380.1:0-10637 GCA_004024845.1 Tonatia bakeri | reverse complement strand
GGAGGGTAAGAATAGTATGGGACATGTAGACACTAAAGAACTTATGACACATGGACATAAACTAAAGGGGGGAATGAGGGTGGGAGGGGTTGGGCAGGGTGGTGGGGAGTGAAGGGGGAAAATGGGCCAACTGTAATAGCATAATCAATAAAATAAAGAATTAAGGGAAAAAAGTTATAAGAGGGGCATGGCAACCCTCTTTCCTGAGCTGTGGCACTGCCTGTGGGGGAGGGGCCAGAGAGGGAACAATGCAGCTCACCTGCTCCTCTCTTGCCCACTTTCCAATGGACTCTCATGAGAAACGGAGTTTCTCCTACTGCAGCAACCCCTATGGTAGTCCACAGTCAGCTGTGAGTCTCAGTTTTGCCTTCAGCCAGCCCCGCCCACATGGTCCGCTGCCTTCCTGCGATTTTTCTCTGCCAGCTCCGCCTGCACGGCCTCAGTGCGTCCTGCTGGTCTGGTTGTTCTGGTTGATTTTTTTCTTTAATTCCATGGTTGTTGGAGTCCCATCCAGTTTGATTTTCTGGTGCTTCTGGTTGTCTATTGATTTTAGATTGGTTGTTATCCTTCTTTTGCTTGTGCAAGGAAGGAAAGTACCTACGCCTCCATCTTGGCCTGAACCCAAAAGTCTTTATTCCTATATTCTAAAATTGATGCATGGTTCTTATAAAGAAAATAGGAATCAAACATTGTTTAAATGCATGTAAGTTTATGGAAGTTTAAGTTTTTGGGCTTTTAAACAAAAAAATCAGTAGCACAGCCTAGATTTAAACAACAAAAAAAATCAGTATCACAACCTAGAAATCACCAATGCTAACATGTAAATGTATACATCCACATATTTTTCTCTTTATTGCTGATGCCCATCATGCTATCTGTGATAGCCTATGTAAATTTTGGTTAATGGGGTAGTTGTACATATGTGTAATAACCTGCTTTAGCCACTGTCAGTATATTTTGAATTTTCCTATATTTTTTGGTTGTTCTGCAACCTAATTTTATCCACCACATGCAGATATGGGACCAGCCTGTTGCACATCTCTTCCTGTCCTACCAGTCTGGATGGATGTGATTTCTTTAATTACATAGTTGTCAGTCTTCCATTCAACTCAATTTCTGATGATTCAGAGTGATGGTTGTAATTTTAGTTGTAATTTATATTTTAGTTGTAATTTTGATGTGGTTTTGCGAGGTGAGCAGTGCTTACCTATGCTGCCATCTTAACCAGAAGTCCCTGCAACCTACTTTTTAATGACTAGATATCATATTGTGAGGAAGTTCTGGAGTTTATTAACCTAGTGTACAGACTTATAATGGTTCAACTTACAATTTTTTGACTTTGCAATGGTGCAAAATGATACCCATACAATCAGTTTGTTTATCACCTTCAGCACAGTATTCAATAAATCACATAGGATATTAAGCTCTTTATTATAAAAATAGGCTCTGTGTTAGATGATTTTGCCCAACTGTAGGCTAATGTAACTGTTCTGAGCATGTTTAAGATAGGTTAAGTTAAGCTATAATGTTCAGTAGGTTAGGTGTATTCAAATTGCATTTACAACTTACATTGGGTTTATTGGGACATAACCCCATAGTAACTTGAGAAGGATCTCGCTAGAGTCCGAAACACTGAACCATACCAGAGAAATGTTTTCTATATGACGTCTAGCTCCCATGTCTGGCCCACCCTCCTCATTTCCCCCAGTGTCACATGAGACTAGGCTTTGTAGATTTGGGATATTTTTGTCATTTGCAGGACTGTCACTTTCATGTTCTCCCAGGTGGAATGTAAGTGCCTGAGCCCTACTCAGAGGGGTGTAACTGTAAGTATGTGTTGTTGGATTCTGTTTTTTTCGGTTAATAAATATTTTACCTAATTTTTGATAATCTGCCTACTGGAAGTATTTCCCTTCATTATGAATCTCTGGAGAGCCTTTGAAGAACTGATTTGACATTTGTATAACTAGAAACAAACAACTAACTTTTGTTATTGCTGTGAAGCCTAAGGGGTAGAAAAAAGACTCCTACCAAAAAGGGCTCCTAGTGGTTAAGTGGGCTCAAACTTTTAAAAACAGAGCCTAGCAGTCTTTTCTGCACAAGGGCCTCTCACACAAATGGCATATCACAGAGAAGCCTCTGCACTAAACTGACTGCACCTGCCGCTGGACTTCCTGATTGCACTGTGTTTCTGCCATCTAAGCCAGCACTTATGAGTTCTTAGAGTCTATTTCAACCAGTAGGACTGAGGATTTCCCCTACTATTGAAGCTGCACAGCTCCTACCAATCAGGGTGGTTTTATTCTGACCAATCTGGACAGTGCTTTTGGACCAAACAGTGAGAATTCAGAGTCCTCATTTGCATGAGGATAGACCAACGAAGGACCAGGGATGAGGACTTCTGTCCACATAAGTCAGGTCTGCTCTGGCTCAGAGAGTGCACTTTCTCTTCCCAAAGAGGAAGGAACACAGCATCTTCCTAGATGAGCTGAAACTGAAGATGTCTCACCAGAGTAAAGAAGACCATGAACGTAGCAGACCAACACAGCACAAAGCACACTGGCAAAGAGCAGAGCAGAGCAGACCAGACCATGGAGGAAGTGAGCTAAGCTGACTACCCAGAGAGAGGCCTAGCCCCAGGGCTGTTTGGCCTCAGAGCCATTCTACAGCCATGCTGTTTTCATAGCCATACTGTATCATGATTTTGTGGTTTTGCACTGAATAAGGTTTCCTTCTTCACTGCACCCCAAATTGAGGATTCTTGCTGACATTGAGTTGATGCCAACCATTGGTTGACATGACTGAAGCTTCACTTGCTTGACACTTAAGATGACTTTGTCTTCCTCTGGCCATTTTATTCCTCTTCCCTCATTGATATCCCCCCAGCAGATCTAAGTCTCATTTTGTTGCTGACCATTTAGGGTCAAGGGCCTGAACGAAGGTCCTTCTGCCAAGTACCATTAGTGCTAGTAGGGGGAGAGTAAGTTCAATAAAGCAGAGCAGAAACTTTTTTCTTTGATCAAGGAATGGAGAAGGGTGAGCTCATGCTAGAAAGGTACCTTCTCTCTATGGTTAGGGTTAGAGGACAGGGTTAAAGAAACTAGGCAGGATCAGGAGAGCTGGAGTATGTGGAGTTCTCATGACTCCCTTGTACAGAACACTAATTGTGCCTAGCAATGTACATTTCTTCCCCCTGAGAGTGATTTTTACTATGTTAATGAAGACAAATTCCCAACAGTCCCTGGAGGTGGGGGGTGGGCTCTGAATACCATCTTCAAGTGATATGGAGCAGGCTGGTTCTGTGACTGAACTGTCTATAGGTGCTATGGTTAACTTTCAGCAGCAGTTTGCCTTAGTTCCTACAAGCAAGCATAGGTTGTGGCATAGTTTAGATACTTGGGGAAGAGTAGGGTTTCATAGAAGTTAGACAGGTGACAATTACTGCTGTTAATATATATAGGACTTGCCCTGGCTGGTGTGGCTCAGTGGGTTGAGCACCAGCCTGCGAACCAAAGGATCAATGGTTTGATTCCCAGTCAGGGCACATGTCTTGGTTATGGCAAGGTCCTCAGTGGGGGGTGTGTGGGAGGCAACCACACATTGCTGTTTCTTTCCCTCTCTTTCTCTCTCCCTTCCCCTCTCTCTAAAAATAAATAAATAAAAATCTTTAAAATATGTGTGTGTGTGTGTGTGTGTGTGTGTGTGTGTGTATACACACTAAATAAGCTCCAAGAAGAGGAAAGACATTGCAGTTCAGCTGGTATAAAAAGTCAAAAGTTTAAGATGTTTCAGAAGCTCTTTTCTGAGAGGCCAAAGGAGAGAAAAGAAGTCCCTCAAGCCTGAGTTCCCAAAGACTCATTTCCATTGTGAACAGATTTATCTGAAAATGGAATCAACAATGTTGAGGGGACCCTAAATTGGAGTCAAGACACCATTAGAAAAGTCGGGCTCAGGCACATCCACACCCAGGTGAGGTTTGGACTTCTGTGCTTGCCATTGAAGCCCATCCTGGAAGTTGCCGCCCTGTCATGCAGAGGCTTACCTCAGACTCTCATTTCCTGCACCTGACCAATGCTTTTGAACTAGTCATCACACCCAGTTAGACAGCCAATAGGAAAAAATTGTTTTTGCCTTCATAAGCTTGGGCTTTCTTTGTCTTCCCAGAGCACATTTCAGGTCTTCCCCTGAAACTGCATAGTTTAAAACAATAGATATTTATTCTCTCTCACAGTTCTGAGGCTAGAGATCCAAAATTAAGGTGTCTGCAGGGCCAGACAGACTCCTTTGAGAGACTCTAGAAAAGAATCTCTTCCAGCTCCTCATGACTGTAGATATTCCTTGACCTGTGGCCCCATGACTCCAATTACCTTTTTTTAATTATGTTTTAGCATAGAAGGTAACCTTTATTTAACCTTGAGTTTTAGAGAGAGAGGAGAAGAGAGGGAGAGAGAGAGGGAAAGAGGGAGGAGGAGAGAAAGACAGAGATTGAGATTTACTTCTTGTCCCACCCACTCATGCATTCACTGATTACTTCTTATATGTGCCCTGACCAGGGATTGAACCCACAAACCTTAGCATATTGGAGACAATGCCATAATCAACTGAGCAACCAGGCCAGGGCCTATGACTCCAATATTTGCCTCCATGGTCACATTGCCACCTGTCTAATGTCTCTCTCTCTGCCTCACTCTTACAAGGATACCTGTCATTGGATTTAGAGTCAACCAAGACAATCCACAATGAACTCCTCACCTCAGCATCCTTAACTTAATTATATTTACAAAGACCGTTTTCCAAATAAAGTAACATTCACAAGTTCCAGGGCTTATGATGTGAACATATCTTTTTTGAGGTCACCATTCTGCCCCTTACACCCCATCTTACCAACAGAATGTTATACTGTTTAATTTTTACCATTCTGATAGGTGAAAACAGTCTCAGAATCATTTTAATTTGAATTTCTCTTTTTATACATTTAAGGGTCATTTGTACATATTTTTTTTGTGAGTTGTCAGTTCATTTCTTTCATCCTTTCTTTCCTGTCAAGGTTTCCTTTGGTCTTTCCCTCAATTTTAAAAGGTTTTTTTATTTTAATTGAGGTATAATTGCCATATAACAGTATCTTAGTTTCAGATGAACAACAAAATGATTCAGTATTTCTAAAAATGGTGAAATGAAGTTCTTTTAACATTAAGAATTCTATGGATTGAATTTTGTGCCCCCCCCCCCACCACTTGCCAAATTCATGTGCTGAAGCTCTAATCCTCAGTTCCTTAGAATGACTATATATGAAGATAGGGCCTTTAAAGAGATAATTAAGTTAAAATGAGGTGTTAGGATGAGCCTTTTCCTATCTAAGTAGTGTCCTTATAAGAGATTAGGACATATAGGAAGAGATAAAGCAGGGATTTCTGCATAATCAGAAAAGGCCAAATAAGGACAAGAAGGCAGCTATCTGCAAGCCAAGGAGAAGAGACCTCAGGAGAAACCAAACCTTGCCATTACCTTAATCTTGGACTTACAGCTTCTGAGAACTGTGAGAAAACTAATTTCTGTTGTTTAAACCACCCAGCCTATGGTATTTTTGTTATGGCAGCCTGAGCAAATACAGGAATATGAGCTGTGAAGAACAGTGAAGGCTGGCGTCAAAGCTAAGGTTGAGTGCTTGGCAAGACCACACTTGACTGCTTGCATCTGCAGGGGGTTAAAGAGATAGTTAACCACAAGCTTCAGCTGAATTCAGCTGTAACTTTTGCAGAAGACATATGTATCATTTAGACAGCCTGGGAATGGAGCAATTATTCCTGCAGTTTTTCCCTGAGTCTGTAAATTGTCCTTGAGCTTTATCCAACTAACTCTTATAAACATGGAGACCATGTTCAGGGTCATTGCCTCTCCATCAGAGGACAATGTCCCACCTGGTCCTCACTTTTCCTTAAACTGTCTGTGTCTTTCTTAATCTCCCATTGCCCCCCCTCCTCAGGGACCTCTTCCCCTCACTGATCACAGCAATTAGCACTTTGTCTGTGATATAGCTTGCAAATATTTTCTCCCAATTTGTAAGTTACCTTTTTTTTGAAATATATTTTATTGATTATGCTATTACAGTTGTCCCATTTCCCCCCTTCACTCCCCTCCACCCTGTGCACCCTCTCCCACCCACCTTCCCCCCCTTTAGTTCATGTTCATGTGTCATAAGTTCTACATTTCCCATACTATTCTTGCCCTCCCCCTGTCTGCTTTCTACCTACCATCTATGCTACTTATTCTCCATACCTTTTCCCCCTCTCTCCTCCTCCCACTCCCCTGTTGCTAACCCTCCATGTGATCTCCATTTCTGTGGTTCTGTTCCTGTTCTAGTTGTTTGTAAGTTATCTTTTGACTATATTTTTAATGTAGTGTAATCTTTGAATATATTAGATTTTTCAATATTTTCTTTCATGGCATCTTTTGTTCTGAGTTATAGTTAGAAAGTTCTTTTTTACACTAAGATTAAACAGGAATTTACCTATGATTTCCTCTAGGACCTATATGGTTTCATTTTTTATGTTTATATCCTTGACCTATTTGGAGTTTATTATTATGGTATGATGTGAGTTCTGGATAAAATTTTATTTTTTTTCCAAATGTCAAACCACTGTTTCCATCTATATGTTTATATTTTAACTTTTTATTTTGAGATCATTTTAAATATATATGCTATTGCAAGAAATAATATAGAGATTCCCATATCACCTTCATCCAGTTTCCTTCAATGCTAACTTTTTATAAAACAGTACAATGTCATGACCCAAAACACTGATATTGATACAATATACAGAATTTATTCACATATTTCCAGTTTTACATACACCCATTTGTGTATGTCTGTGTATTTTAGTTCTATGCAGTTTTATCACAAGTGCAGGTCATGTGACCACCTCCATCATGATTCAGAACATGATTTACAAGAATCCTTTTTACTACCCTTTTATGGTCACACCACCTAATCTCCACCCCTTCCCCCCTAGTCCCTGGTAGCCTCTCATCTGTTCTCCATATCTGTATTTTTGTCATTTTAAGAATGTTATATAAATGGAATCATGCAGTTTGTAACTTTATGAGATTTGCTTTTACTCAGTCAGCATAATTCCCTTGAGTTCCACCTACCATATTTTGCTATGTATAATGTGCTCCAGTGTATAATGTAAGCCCATGTTTTGTGCACATTATAAACAGAATTATTATACCAATGGTATATGATCGTTATACCCCTGAATAATGTGTATCCTTATTTTTCCCTCAGAAATTTGGGCAGAAAAGTGTTCATTAAACATGGTAAAATATGGTAAGTTGTTGTGTTTCAACGGTTTATTCCTTTTCATTACTGAGTGTTTTTCCATGGTGTATATATTTTGTTTAACCATTTACCTGTTGAAGGACATACAGGTTAGTTCCAGTCTTTGGTTATTACAAATAAAGCTGCTATAAACATTCATCTACAGACATTTGTGTAAATGTAAGTTTTTATTTCTCTGGGATAAACAGCCAAGACTGCAGTTGCTGCGTTATATGACAAGCTATATACTCACTTTTCATTGTGAAACATCAATTACTTCAATTTTGTTCATTCCAGTTCTGTGGCTAAAGGAATTATTGCACTGTCCATAAAAAACTGATGTTTGCAGCATCAGTGGTCATGAGGGGAATGAAATTAAATCTAAATGTGCCACTACACACCCTGTAAAATGGTTAAAATTCCAAAGACTGACAATAATAATGCTAATGGTGTGGAACAACTTGAATTCTCATACACTGTAGCTGAGAGTATAGTGGAACAATCACTTTCAAATACTATTTTGCAGTATCTATTAAAGCTAGTATATGCATACTTTCTAACCCACCAATTCTGATTTTATACGTACTCCAAAAGACTGGTACAAGAATGTTCATAGCAGCTTTCTTCACAATGGCCCAAAACTGGAAACAACCCAAATATTCCAACAATAGGAGAATGGATAAAGTATGGTATATTCAGACAAAGAAATACTATATAACAATGTTAAATTACAATCAACTGCTAAGTGCAACAATATGAAAGACTCTTACAGATACAATGTTGAGTAAAATGCCAGACACCAAAGTACATACAGTGAGATTCCATTTATAAAAAGTTCAAAACCAGACAAAACTAATCTATTGTGATAGAGGTCAAAGTAACAGTTAACTCTGAGGTATAATGAAAGGAAAGAGACATGAGGGACACTTTTATGGGATGTTGAAAAGTATTTTTAACAAAAGGTGGTGGCAAGGGTTTATAAAACAAATCATTAAACTATAATTTTAAGATCTGTGCTATATGTTGTATAAAAGTTTTATTAGCCCTGGCTGGTGTAGCTCAGTGGATTGAGCGTGGGCTGCGAACCAGGCATCACAGGTTCGATTCCCAGTCAGGGCACATGCCTGGGTTGCAGGCCATGTCCCCCAGCAACCACACATTGATGTTTCTCTCTCTCTCTTTCTCCCTCCCTTCCCTCTCTAAAAATAAATAAAATCTTTAAAAAAAAGTTTTATTAAAAGTGAAGGAAAAGAAATCATATATGCTCAAAATAAATGGCAAAGCTATGTTTTGAACCCATATTTCTTTAACTACAAAACCACTTTTCTTTAAATTCTGCTTTTTGCCTCAGAAGCTCATATTTTATTACATTTAGTGAAACCTAAACATAGGTACCTCATTTAAAAAACCACAATTTCCATTAGACTGGTAGATTCAAAAGACTGATAATACCCTACATTAGTAGAATAGACACTCTCACTCTATGTTACATGTCAGTGAAAATTTAAGCAGGGCAATTGATAAAGATGTATAAGCAGGTTAAACTATGAAAGCTTCATTCTCAACCATATTGCTGAGTGCATTCAGGCAAACAATGCAGTCAAAAAATACAACTCAGTTTATAATATAGTGACATGAAAAGTTGTTTAATGTATTTTGTTAGACAAAGAGACAGATTATAAAACAGTATTGCAGTATGATTCTGTTTTGACTGAGAAAATCCTCTATGCCTATAGCTATATGTTAATTCACAGAAAACAGGTGAAAAGATTGGAATAAAATGTACAAAGAAGCTGTTTCTAGGTAAGCTTTACTTAAAGCTTTTCTGTATTTTCTAAATTTCTGAATTAAGAATTTACTAATTTTACAGTCAGAAAAAATAATAGAGCTAATCCCTCCCTCTCTGAGAGCAGACAAAATAATAGATTTGTGTGTGACACATGGAGTACAGTGTTGTAGTGGTTTGAATTCTGGCTGAAGAGGCCTGAACTTTCTTCCTAGATGTGAAGCCCTTCAGATGAGTAATTCAAATACTACCTTAAAAGTCCTAAATCTTGAATCCTAAGATTTTATACACAATGGATCCCTTATACTTTGCCCCTTACTTACCTAGGCTCAGATCTCTTGTTTTCAACCTCTATACCAACCATTGCTACAACAAGGAAATGACATCTGCCTTGGAAATTAATCAAATAATAATTGAACTCTGCACATGGGAGAAATGGGACTTAGGCCTGATATGACTATGCAGAAATTCAGATCATTCCCTTGATCATCAGGCAGAAAAATAAGTTGAGAAAGCAATCTGAAGAATCAGGATAATGACACTTTAGAAATAACATAGCAGAGACATCCATTTCCACCTCTAGGAATTTTAAACCAATCCTTCAGAAAGTTACCTAAGCACCCTAAAGAGTCACATTCCCCACTGAGTCACAGTGAAGAACATAAGATGGCTCCAGAATGCAGATTTTGAATTGGAAAAGGTGAAAGAGCAATTGTAATCAGGGAGACCCAACTGATTAGGTAAATTGCCACGTCCTCTTCCAACCATGTTGTCTAATAAGGTCCAGGACGTGGAAAGAAGGAATTCAAGGAATCCATCTTCCTGGAAGAGAACGTGGCATACAAAAGGGGGGCGGTAATTTTCCTGGGATTGCTCTTAATAATTCCTTGTTGATATTATTCATGGTCTTGCTTTGTGCCCTGATTCACATAAGAACAGGCCATGAGGAAAGAGAGGCTCGAAGCCAGTCAATGATTGATTTTGAGGGAAATTCTGAAGGGACAACTAGTTCTCCCCAGAATATTGAATCATGCCCAAATTGTATAAACAAGGTGTTTATAAGCCTGAGTAAGAAATTATCCTCGATTGTTCCCATGAAAGAATTCATGAATCAGTCATAACAGGCTGAATTGTTGGTAGGCTTTCCCATGCCTGTTCCTTACCCACAGATACAAAGGGTCTTCCAAGAAAACAAGAAAAAACTATATAAACCCCTACCCATGGCCCAGGGATACCCCTGGGTAGCATATTGGATTAATGGTAAATTATGGTATCCCCAAAGAGGGGCTAATAGTCTCCAGAGGGTTCCAGATCCCCCATTGCCTTATACAGGGGCATATAATGAACATGGCATTAGAATGGTCAATAAGGTTGGAGTTCAAGTGCCTTATAATAGTCTAAATTTCATGGAAAGGTTAGCTCGAGGCAGACCTCCCTGGTGTTTATTCACTAAGGAACAAAACAGGTCACTATTCCACCAGCTTCAAATCAAAGGATTTTGCCCACATTTCCCCCTATCATACAGCAGCTTGA
>PVIA01019379.1:0-10637 GCA_004024845.1 Tonatia bakeri | reverse complement strand
GGATTTTTTGGAATAGTCTGTGCAAGATAGGGGTTGGCTCTTCCTTAAATGCTTTGTAGAATTCTCCTGTGAAACCGTCTGGTCCAGGGCTTTTGTGTGTTGGGAGTTTTTTTTATTACTTCTTCAATTTCTTTTGATGTTATTGGTCTGTTCAGGTTTTCTGCTTCTTTTTCATTGAGTTTGGAAGATTATATTTTTCTAGAAATTTGTCCATTTCACCCTGGTTTTCAAATTTCTTGGCATACAGTTCTTCATAGTAATTTCTTACCATCCTTTGTGTTTCTGTGGTGTCAGTTGTAATCTCTCCTCTTTCATTTCTGATTGTGTTTATTTGGGTTTTCTCTCTTTTTTTCTTGATGAGTCTGCTTAAAGGCTTGTCAATTTTGTTTATCTTTTCAAAGAACCAACTCCTGGATTCATTGATCCTTAGAATTGTGCTTTTAGTCTCTATGTCATTTAATTCTGCTCTGATCTTGGTTATTTCCTTCCTTGTATTTGCTCTGGGCTGTCTTTGTTGTTGTTCCTCTAGTTCTTGTAGACGTAGGGTTAGGTTGTTTGTTTGAAATATTTCTATCTTTTTTAGGTATGCCTGTATCACTATGAACTTCCCTCTCAGGACTGTCTTAGCTGTGTCCCATAAATTTTGGGTTGTTGTGAGTTCATTTTTATTTGTTTCCAGAAACCTTTTGATTTCTTCCTTAATTTCATTCTTGACCCATTCATTTTTTAATAGCATGCTGTTAAATCTCTATGATTTTAAATGTTTTGGGTTTTTTCCCTCAGCGTTGGTTTCTAATTTCTGTGCCCTTTGATCTGAGAAAATGCTTGGTATGATTTCAATTTTCTTGAAATTGTTGAGGCTTATTTTGTGTCCTATTATGTGGTCTATCTTTGAAAATGTTCCATGTACATTTGAAAAGAATGCGTATTTAGTTTCTTTGGGATGGAGGGCTCTGTATATATCCATTAAGTCCATTTCATCTAGGGCTTTGTTCAATGCCTCAATATCTTTGTTGATGTTTTGTTTGGAAGATCTGTCCATTTTTGACAGTGGGGTCTTGAAATCCCCCACTATAATTGTGTTGCTGTCAATGTCTTTGTTGAAGTCCTCTAAGAATTTCTTTTTGTATTTGGGTGCTCCTATGTTGGGTGCATATATATTTACAATATTTATGTCTTTTTGGTGGATTCTTTCCTTGAGTATTATGAAGTGACCTTCTGGGTCTCTCTTTATGGCCCCCTTTTGGAAGTCTATTTTGTGTGATATGAGTATTGCTACCCTGGCTTTTTTTTCCTGTTGGTTTGCTTTGAAAACTTGTTTCCAGATCTTCACTTTCAGCCTGTGAAGGTCTTTTACCCTGAGCTGGGTCTCTTGTAGGCAGCATATGAGTGGGTCATGTTTTCTTATCCATTCAGCTATTCTATGTCTTTTAATTGGAGCATTTAATCCATTTATGTTTAAGGTTATTACTGATAGGTACTTATTCATTGCCATTTATGTACATGTGCTCCTCTCTCTCTCTCTCCCTTTTCCTTCCTTTCCTTAAAGCAGTCCCTTTAGCATCTCTTGCAGAGCTGGTTTGGTGGAGGTATATTCTTTTAGAGTTCTTTTGTCTGGGAAGCTTCTTATTTGGCTTTCTATCTTGATTGAGAGCCTTGTTGCGTAAAGTAGCCTTGGTTGCAGACCTCTGGTTCTCATTACTTGGAATATTTCTTGCCATTCTCTTCTGGCTTGGAGTGTTTCCATTGAGAAATCAGCTGGTAGCCTTATTGGGGCTCTTTTGTCCCTTGCTGCCTTTAATATTCTCTCTTTGTCTTGAAATTTTGTCATTTTAATTATGATGTGTCTTGAGGTGGGCCTCTTTGTGTTCCTCTTGATTGGGAACTGTTCGTGTTTCCTGGATTTGTGGGACTTTTTCTCTCATCAAATTAGGGATGTTTCCATCATTTCCTTCTCAAATAGGTTTTCTATCCCTTGCTCTTCTTCTTCTCCTTCTGGTATCCCTATTATATAGATGTTATTATGTTTCATTTTGTCTTGCATTTCTCTTAATCCCTCTTCATTCTTTCTGAGCATCTTTTCTTTTTCTTGTTCTTTCTGCATGTTTTTTTCTACTTTGTCCTCCAACTCACTGATCCGATGTTCTGCTTCATTGATCCTGCTTTTCATTCCTTCTACTGTGTTCTTCAGTTCAGAAATTGTATTCTTCATTTCCTCTTGGCCCTTGTTGATAGTTTCTATTTCCTTTTTCATGCTGATATAGTTTGCAGTGAGTTTGTTGTAGCTTCCCTGTATTTTCTGGTAGCTCATTGTGAGCTCACTGAGCTTCCTCATAATCATTTCTTTAAACTCAGTATCTGATAGTTGAGTTGCCTCTATTTCATTTAGCATTCTTTCTGAGGCTTCCTCCTTTCCCTTCATTTGGGGATTGTTTCTTTGTCTTCTCATTGTTCATGAGACTGTTCTTGTTAGCCTCTGTTTTTAAAATTGATCTGTTCTGCTTCCCTGGGTTTATGGTGTGAACTTCTGTGGTAGAATACCTGTGAGATTCAGTGGTGCAGTCTCCTTTGGGTAACCTGGTGTTCACAGCTTCCCCCTACTTTTTTGTGATCATTTGGAGGAGTAAGGCAAAATGTTTTAAGATAGCAAGAGAGTATTCTATGATATTTACAGTAGCAGCCAGTAGAGAAGAGATAGGAGATCCTTTGTCTATGTATAGTGTTAACTGTGGTCTTCTACCCCACTAACCACCTGTTAGAAAGTGTGGAAAGAAGATATGACTCTTATTGGGGAGGAAAGGATTGTGAGTTGGATCTAGAAAGCAGTGAGGCTGTGTGAGGTCAGATTCTGAGGTAAGGTGGGAGTAAAAAATAGTAAATAGGAGTAGTGTGTAAGTGAATAGAATTAACCACTACAGTAACAGAATTCAGGAAATTGCAAAGTGGGCTGAGATCTGGGAGGGGTGTTGTGTAGTATTTACAATTGTATGAAATAGGTCTTATTTACAGTAATATTAGAGCAACAATCATATGGCAGAATCTATGAGATCTAGATAACAAGTATATAACCTTGAGTAGTGTACTAATGGAACACAAATGAAGGACAGTAAATTAGCAATACACTATGGATGAGCTAATAGGGGAAACCTATCAAACAATACAGTATAACCAGCCAAGCAAAGAAAACTATACAGAAAAACAAGAAATACCAAAATACTGTTAAAATAAAAAATGTAAGAATAATGAGAAAAAGATAATACAAATTTGCAGTAACTTGTAGGTTCAAAAAAAAGGGGGGGAAAAAGCAGAAGATGGAATGCAGGAGAGATAAATTTGGAAAGGAAGGAATAACACTAGATGAAAGGAAGAGAAAAGGAATTGAGAGATATAAAAATAATAATAATTAAAAATAAAAAATTACTTTAAAAAAGATAAAATCAAACAACAAAAACAACAACAGCAACAAAAAAAGCAACAAAAAACAAAAACAAAACAAAAAATTTGTTGGTTTCTAACTGGCCAAACCAGTTTTTCTGGTCTTCCTGGCCTCAGCAGGCTGAGGGGCAATTGGAATACTTTTCACTCTTCCCAGTCAGAATTCAGCCAGTCTCTCAAGTACTGTCCCTAGGGCTAGCTGCGCCCTCTCACCCAGAGCCCGTCTGGTGTCTCTCCTCAGGGCCCTGGGTATGGGTCTGGGTGCTCCGAAGCACGCTCTCCGGAGTTCACCCCCACGCGCTCCCAGGCTCCGGGGTCCTGAAGCCCAGGTCTTTTCCGGGTTCACGGTGTATGCTCCTGGAATCCAGAGGGGGCGTGTATTTCCCCCAATTTTGCCGCTGTGGGCTCTAGGTTCCCACAAAGCACCCACATCTTTTCCGGGTTCATGGTGTAAGCTCCAGAGATCACGTAGGGGTGTGCACTCCCACCAATTTTCTTGCCCCGGGCTCCAGGAACCCGCGAAGTGCCCGCATCTTTTCTGGGTTCAGCGTGTGAGATCTCGAATCCCAAGGGGGCACACACTTCCCAAAGATCACCACTGCGGGCTCTAGAATACCCATGCCCTTTCCTTGTTCAGGGCTGTGGGGTCTGGGTCTTCCACAAAGCTACACTCTCACTGGGTTGGGGGTGCGGGTGCAGGGCAAAACCACCCTTGGTCACACACTGGGGTACTCACTCTTCCCAGGGCTAAGCGTGGGTGCTCGCAGCCCCTGTGTGACTGTCTCTCAGTCCCCACTCCTCTCTCTGTGCCTTTATGCAACAAGGCCTCCCCCGTGCTGCTCAATCCTTGTTTGGCCAGGGGAGGGAGCAGTTAACTCTGATCCCTACTGGGTGCCCTTAGCAGACCCCTGGGCACTGGTTTTGGGGGCTGCAACCTCCCTGGACCCCACACTGATCCCCGGGCCCCTATTATTTTGAAGCAGTCTCCTTACCATCTGGTTTTTCAATGTCCGCTATATTTTTTGATGTCCTGTTTTCATGAATATTGTGGTATTGTTGGCCCCTTGCTCTGTTCCTCCGCAGATCGGCCAGTTTCTCTCCTGTGGTAGGGAGAAGGGATATCTGCTCCCTCCTACCGAACCACCATCTTCCTTCTGCCCAGGCCTATAACCTCTTTAGTAAAAAGTTTATCTTTGCCTTAAGCAAGTCCTGTCCATTGTTTCTGTGCTTGTAGGTTAACACAGGTTAATATACCTTTGAAACAACCATTCTCAAAAGAACACATAATCTTGTTAACTATCCTGTAATTCTGTCCCTGCTGTTACTGGTTCAAGGTTCTTGTGCATGATGCTTCAAAGACCAATATTCAAAATATCAGACTGTGAAGAAAATGTTTATTGATAGAGGAAGTGTCAGCTTGAGAAGATGGGGTTACCTATGGCTTCTGCAAATCTATCTTAAAAGATCCCAGAATTCAGGCATATTTTATGTCAAAGGAAGACGAGAGGTAAATGAGGACTTAGTTAGGAGCTAAGGAACTCAAATACCTTCTGCTCAAAATAACTTTCATGCCACAGTAGTGTATTCTGTACTCCTTCAGAAAGTAGAATGGGCCTTGATGGTATGCTAAGGTGGTCACATCTCATTATTCCTCACTTTTTACTGAAAATCTTAGATTCTTCCTCTGCTGCTACCACCCAGGAATGTACAAACAAAACAGACTCTGTGTCTTTGGACTCCCCCCCACTCCCTCTCAGATTCTTCTAGGGAATCATATTCTTTCAGCACACAGGGCTGACTTTGCACAAAAGTAAAGTTTGGTGAAGCATGGGAAGGTTTGTGGTCACTGACATTTTACCACGGAGGTTATCTCAGAAGTGCCAGCCAGCCTCAAGTCCTTCAGTCATTTTAGCTTAGATTGACAAACCTTCACTAGATTGGGCCTTGAGGCAAGAAATTGTATGTTTTGGGAACAATCTATCACCACTCTATGTTTATTCTTCTGAGGTCTCTTATTTGGATAAAAAAAAGGGGGGTTCTATGGCAAGTAACCTCACAGGATGAGTCTGTCATAAATTCCAACTTGGCAGGTCATGGTGGATAGTCAGGCCCCAGGCATATAACTTTAGCACAAGGTTCTTGTTGTTGTTATTTTGTTTTAAGCTCTTTGTTTATTTTTACTTTTATATTTTTATTTTTCAAGTATTTTTTATTGATTATGCTGTTACAGTTTTCCCAATTATTCCCCCTTTATCCCCCCTCTGCCCTGCACCTTCCAACCCTTTAGCATTCCCCCCCACTTAGTTCATGACCATGGATTGTACATATAAGTCCTTTGAGTCCTCTGTTTCCTATGCCATTTTCTATCTCTTTCTATTTTATGCCTACTAATTATGCCTCTTCTTCCATGTACCTCCCCCCATTCCTTTCTTCCCCTCCCCACAGAAATCCCTCTATGTGATATCCATTTCTCTGATTCTGTTCCTGTTCCAGTTGTTTGCTTAGTTTTAGTTTTTGTTGTTTTTCTTTTCTTTTACGCTCATTTGTTGATAGCTGTGAGTTTGTTGTCATTTTGTTGTTCATATTTTTTACCTTCTTTTTCTTAGCTAAGTCCCTTTAACATTTCATATGATAATGGCTTGATGATGATGAACTCCTTTAACTTGACCTTATCTGGAAAGTGCTTTATCTATCCTTCCATTCTAAATGAAAGCTTTGCTGGATAGAGTTATCTTGGATGTATGTCCCTGCCTTTCATGACTTCAAATACTTCTTTCCAGTCCCTTCTTGCCTGCAAGGTCTCTTTTGAGAAATCAGCTGACATTCTGATGGGAATTCCTTTGTAGGTAACTCTCCCCCTTCCTCTTGCTGCTTTTAGGATTCTCTATTTATCTTTAATTTGGGTAACATAATTATAATGTGCCTTGCTGTGTACTTCCTTGGGTTCAACTTCTTTGGGGGTCTCTGGGCTTCCTGGAAGTCTATTGCCTTCACCAGATTGGGGAAGTTTTCCCTCATTATTTGTTCAAATAAGTTTTCAATTTCTTGGTGTTGTTCTTCTTCTTCTGGTACCCCTATAATTCAGATATTGGAACATTTCAGGTTTTCCCAGAGGTTCCTAAGTCTCTCATTTTTCTTTTTTGAATTTTTATTTCTTCATTCTGTTCTGGTTGGATGTTTATTTTTCCTTTTGTTCCAAATTGTTGCACTGAGTCCTGGTTTCCTTCCTGTCACTGTTGATTCCCTGAGTATATTGCTTTATTTCATTTTGGTTATCTTTCATTTGTTTTTTCACTTTTTGACCCAGTTCAATCAGTTCTGTGAGCATTTTGATTACCATGGCTTTAAATTCTCTATCAGATAGGTTGGCTATCTCCTCATTGCTTAGCTCTCTTTCTGAAGTTTTGCTCTGTCCTTTCATTTGGGCCATATTTCTTTGTTTCAGTGCACTTGTTAAGTTGTAAGGAGGTGGGGCCTTAGGTATTCACCTGGGCAGGGCAACCCTCTTTGCTGCACTGTGGCACTGCCTGTGGGGGAGGGGCCAGAGATGGAACAATGTAGCTTGCCTGCTCAACTCTAGCTCTCTTTCCAACAAACTCTCCTGTGACACTGGGAGTTTCTTCCACCACGGCAACTGTGGTAGTCCACAGTCAACTCTGAGTCTCAGTTTTACCTTCAGCCAGTCTCTCCCGCATGGTCCGCCACCTCGCTGTGGGTTCTTACCAGTCTGGTTGTTCTGGCTGACTTTTTCATTAATTCCTTGGTTGTTGGAGTTCCAGGCAGTTTGATTTTCTGGCACTTCTGCTTGTTTATTGGTTTTAGATTGGTTGTTATCCTCCTTTTGGTTGTGTGAGGAAGTGAAGGGCTTCTACCTATGCCTCCACCTTGGCTGGAATTCCCCTTTAGTACAGACTTAACACACCTTTAAAATGCCTCTTTTCAGATCCTTCAGAAGTGAGACCACCCTCAGAAAGCACATAATATTAACTCTCCTGTAATCTAACTTAATCTATTCTCTACCATGTAGAGGTAATTCTACCATGTAGAGGTAATTCTTCTTTCTACCATGTTCAGGTAATCTTCCTTACAGTCCCTCCTTGGTTCTAAAGGCACGAAAGAAGCTGCAAAATGCCATTCTCAGAACCATTTTGATACAGAGATATCTGATCAGATCAGTGGGGAGAAATAGGGAGGGTCCATAGGAGGAGTTTGTCAAGGCACTGGTAAACAGTCTAGGACGGGTTTGGCTGAGAAGCTGCATGCCTCCAGAGCACATGGAAATAAAAAGAGGGCTGGCTTTCTGTCTTTCTGGCTCTTTTTTCCTCAAGGATGCCTGGATGATCATACTTTAGCTGTCTACATTTCCCAACGGATGAGATTTTGGATGGGAAGGGACTCTAGGTGCAGCCTACGATTGGGCTGGCCTTGCAGAGGGAGATAGGATTATTTTCTGAATGTTCTAGAGGGGATGGGCTCTGAGGCAATGGACTACCATTCTTTCAAATATTGTACCTTTTGTATCTTATGTTGTTTTAGTTTGTAAAACAAACATATAGAAATAAGAAAATTAAAACTACCAGGGGGAACAATAGGAAAACTCAGATGTTAGAGTTCAGCCTTAATTGATAGGTTTAAGTGAATAATGCACAGGTGGCAAACACAAGGCCCATGGGTCAAATCCAGCCCTCCACCTTGTTTTTTCCCACCTGGCACCTTGTTTCTACCTGGTGGCAGCGTCAAGCTCCTTGCCCCAAGTTAAGGAATAGTTACATTTATACAGTCCTAAAATTACATTCTGCTCTTTGAAGGCAACCTCAAAGCTGATGTAGCCCCCGGTGAAAATGTGTTTGACACCCCTGGAATAATGCATGTTATTCCAAAATGGTGACACTTTTGAATAAAGACTCCTTTCCTTATCATCAAAACTTTCCTCAGAAATTTAGCCTAGAGGACGGCAGTGGGCAGTGGGACTGCAATTGCTATTTGGCAACAATTTGTCTCAATCTGTTTGTTAATGGAGAAACCTGGTTCTTACTGCTAACGCTGTGAAGAATTATAGATCCACAAGCTAATTAATGCACAGGCAAAATTTATCAGTGCTAAGTTCTAATGAGAAAGCAAAAGCAAGGGTGACAAGAGGAGAGTCACATGAGCAGGGTGCCAGAGGACCCCCAGCCAGAGGCCAGGTGTCCAGGTCCAAGAGAGCCAAGAGAGTGAGTCCTTTGTTTTGAGGACTTATATAGTTGGTGGGGTGGGTGTGAAGAAGTTACATTTTGATTGACAGGTAATGACTACCAAAATGTAGGTATATGTGGGGGTGTATTAGCCCAAATCCTTATTTTGCTCCAGACTATTTGTTAATTTTGCCTATGTGACAGGAGGCAGGCAGTTAACTGAAGTTGTTTTATGGGCCCTATCTTTGGGCACTGTAGACACCCGCCCCTTTTCCCTTCCAGGCCTTGGGATGAATACACAGTCTCAATGTTTTCTTTTTCTCAGCTAGTGGAGGTGATACACACAGATTTTGAAGAGCTCCCAATCTCCTGTACTACCATAATTTACTTGTGTCATTTGGAATGCCTGGCAGTCCCGAGATGGGCTCAGTACTACTGGGTCAACTGGTGAGACATGTCTTTCTCTGCTTTTAGCCTCCAGTATTAAGTTCTTTGTTTGATTGTAATGGTGAGGGCCCTGCCCTTATTTCCCCTCTGGCCACTCATTCCTAGCTACTACCTTAAGTGCTAGAAGGTGTTGCCTGGCAACCAGGATGCTAGCCACTGGCCTGCAACAGCAGCACAGTCTCAGAGTTCTTCCTATGCTATCTCCTGTGTCATGATGATCTTGCTTCCAGTCATATCCTATGTTTGGATCAAATACATATATATAAAAATCACTTGTAGGTTTGGATGTTCTTATGGCATATACGAGAATCAACCAATGAATGCAGAAATAAGTGGAACAACAAGTGGATGTCTCTCTCTCAACTCAATAAATAAAAATATTTTTTAAATTCTGTTGTTTTAAACCACCCAGTTTAATGGTATTTGGTTATAGAAGCCATAGGAAACTGACATATGTTGCTAATAGTTTTTGATATTTCAAGCTAAGGATTAATTTGGTCCCATTTCATAGGCAAGAAACAGACATTAAGTTACTATCCCAAGTATATTGTAGAGTTGACAGTGTAAATGGAAGAAAAAACAGACCTATGGAAAGTAACTGCACAGGGTGATCTGATTATAAATTCTTAACTGGGAAGTCACACGCCAGGCTTATGACTTCTTTAGAAAAAATTTTTTCTTTGCCTTAAGCAAGACCTGTCCATTGTTTCTGTGCATCTGGGTTAACACAGCTTTGAAATAAGCCTTAACCACCTTTAGATGAGCACATAATCCAGTTATCTATCCTCTAATCTAATCTCTGCCTTGTTTTTTTCCCACCTCCATGTAATTTTCTGTTCCCTTCTGAATTTCAATGCTTAAAAGAAGCTGCATGCTCACTTCGGCAGCACATATACTAAAATTGGAACGATACAGAGAAGATTAGCATGGCTCCTGAGCAAGGATGACATGCAAATTTGTGAAGCGTTCCATATTTTTTCATAGCGATACAGGCATACCTAAAAAAGATAGAAATATTTCAAACAAACAACCTAACCCTACGTCTACAAGAACTAGAGGAACAACAACAAAGACAGCCCAGAGCAAATACAAGGAAGGAAATAACCAAGATCAGAGCAGAATTAAATGACATAGAGACTAAAAGCACAATTCTAAGGATCAATGAATCCAGGAGTTGGTTCTTTGAAAAGATAAACAAAATTGACAAGCCTTTAAGCAGACTCATCAAGAAAAAAAGAGAGAAAACCCAAATAAACACAATCAGAAATGAAAGAGGAGAGATTACAACTGACACCACAGAAACACAAAGGATGGTAAGAAATTACTATGAAGAACTGTATGCCAAGAAATTTGAAAACCAGGGTGAAATGGACAAATTTCTAGAAAAATATAATCTTCCAAACTCAATGAAAAAGAAGCAGAAAACCTGAACAGACCAATAACATCAAAAGAAATTGAAGAAGTAATAAAAAAAACTCCCAACACACAAAAGCCCTGGACCAGACGGTTTCACAGGAGAATTCTACAAAGCATTTAAGGAAGAGCCAACCCCTATCTTGCACAGACTATTCCAAAAAATCC
>PVIA01019378.1:0-10643 GCA_004024845.1 Tonatia bakeri | reverse complement strand
TCAGCTTGACTCTGGGGCTGCTGTGAAATGGCTCACAGAGAATTTGCTTCTTCTCTTCACAGGAGACAGAGTCCTCCACACAAAGTGTATGCATGGCCATTCTTGGATAAATAATGCTGCAGCGACGGGGGACGGTCTTGGGTTCTTCACACACGTGCCTCCCTGCCCTCCCCGACTCCACTCCACTCTCCTCACTCACTGCTCTAGGGTCTTCTCTCTGCCCCCAGCCCTGGGGAGGGGGCGCTGTTCTGACCCGGGGGAAGGTCATAGCTCTTCCCCACTCCAGGGAGTCAGGACCCCAGCAGGTGCTGGGGAGGGTGTCAACTCTTTCTGGCCAGGCCTGCACCACCTCAGCGTCAGCATTCACAGGTGGGGGACAGACTGAAGCTTCACTGTCTTCCTTTAGGGATTCGATTTTGCAACAAATGCAGCTATTTTAATGGCTCCCATTGCACCAATCACATGAAGAACTGCTGGAAGTTCAACGCCATGAAGAAAAACAGGAGCTGTCGCACAGACCACTTTTACTTCAGTGACCGCTTTACAGGTGTGTGGGGGCCAGAGACAGACTGGAAATGTTACCGCTGCTGGCCCCAGTTCATGGGGTCAAGGTGTGGGCAGAGCCTGGGACCCTGGGAGAGAGGGGGAGCCCAGACTCTCCACGCCTGGGCTTGGGGTGGGGGCTGTGTGGGAGGCAAGTGTCTTGCCCAGTTCTGTCTGCAGAGACGGACAGGAGACGCAGGCACAGCCTTGGTTCATTCCAGACTACGGAAAAACGTCAGGCTCCGGGAAGAGGCCATTGCCAGGAGAACGGTGAGATGAAGCAAGGTGATCGCGCTTGCTTTTCTCATCTTTAGGGACGTATCTGTATCGCTATTCGAAACTTTCTTGTGAAGCGTGTGAACACAGTATGTTCCAGGTGTTCCACGATGTCCTGAGAGAAACCTTTTGCTGCACTCACAATGACAGGTGCAATGACGCTGATGAAACAATGTACATTGTGAAGGAGTTTGTATCACACGACCGAGACAGACAGACTTGACCAAAAATAAAATAATTACTTTTTAAAAAATTTATTTATTTTTAGGTTTTTTTTATAGAGAGGGGAAGGGAAGGAGAGAAACATCAATGTGTGGCTGTGTCTCTTACATCGCCTACTGGGGATCTGGCCCCCAGCCCAGGGTTGTGCCCTGACTGGGAACCGAACCAGCAACCTTTTGGTTTGCAGCCCTGCACTCAATCCACTGAGCCACACTAGTCAGGGCAAATAATTACATTTTTAAACCCCGCCGCTCAGTCCCCTTTGCCCTTCTCCCACCCGACGGCGACATCATCTCCCATTTTCTCAGCACCCAGACCCCTCTCTGCTCTAAGCCAGCAGATCCACCACCCATGCAAGCACCGTCTCTCCTGGGTCAGCCCTTCCACTCACAGGAAAGTGAGAAGCCGTGGGCCACAAAAGCCCAATTTCTGCTCTCTGGTCGGAACCGCTCTCTCTGCCACCCAGCTCCTCCTGGCAATCTTTCCTGGCCCCAAAGCACCAGTGCTGCCCCTGGGCTCAAGTCAGGGTTCTAAGATTTCTGGCAAGGAGAACAGAGTGTTTTCTTCTGGTGGAGCTTGTGAGGGAAGGTCAGAAGAAAGCAGACTGGATAGAAATTGGGACGAGAAACCAGAGGAGAGTTTAGAACTATTTGGGAGGACAGTGGAGGAGGCCTCTGGTGGGGGCTGGGAGGGCCTGTGGAAGCGGGGGCTTGAGAAAGTCCACGTGAGGTTCGGAAATGCTGACTTCCGTGGGAGCGGCATCAGTGCGCCACACACGAGAGGCTCGGTCCTGGCCCTAGTTTAAGAAACTATTTTAATGACACCTGCTCCCATCCACACGTGCCTGAAACCGGTGTTTCTGATCCTTTCATCTTGCTCTCATGGCCAGAGCCAAGTACTGTATTTCATTGTGTGTAATGCACAATTTTTGCCCAAATGTTTGAGGGAAACATAAGGATGCGCATTACATGTGGGTATAATAATTACATACCACGGCTACATAATCCCGTGGATAATGCGCATAAAGCATGGCTACACGTTACACGTGGCGAAATATGGTCTATCGGGATGGGTGCTTGGCTGGGTGTCGGCCAACCACTTTGTCGCCTGGCTTGCTGTAGGTCTTCACCACCTCAGTCCTCGAAAACATTGAAATACTACCTTGCTCTGAAGGCACCTGTTGGTAGGAAGCTAAGTGTTCCTGATGCACCGCGTAGCCCTGCAGCTGATGACGTCAAGGGGAGACCAGTGCAGAGCCTCACTGCTGTCTTTCTAACAGACTACTAGGCCATGAAAGGATAAAAATTAATCCCTAATTTAGTATTCACTTCGTTTAGGTTTAATTTTTTTTTTTTTACCATGTTAACCTCTCTATGGGTTAGAATCTACATACACCCTCGTGTTCATTTTTAACTGTAGAGCATTGTCCCTGGTCCAGCAGCGTCCCTGCGGACGTCCAGGCTTATGCTTGCTTTGTAGCTTCTACCACGTCCTATTTGCATAAACAGGATAAAATACTTGAATATTCAATGTTTTGATTTTAAAACATTGGCATAATATGTATGCTAGTATTTCTCCCTAAATTGTGTATTGTCAGGATGAATATTCTACTATACTTTAGCATCCTGAAAATACTTTAACTACTACAGCCTCTTGAGGTAGAAAATGCAGTAGATTCTTCCATTCAGGGCTGGTTAATTAGTTTCCGTGGGTGGACTGAGGGTACGGGCCGTGGGTTCCAATAATGAAATCGTGCATGGAAGGGTTACTGAGATGTGCAGTTAGTGCCTCAGGCAAGTCAAAATCAAACACTAAGAGGAAGCGTCAGAGAAGAAACAGACACAATGTAGACGGCCAGGGGCGTCCTGGCAGCAGGGAGAGCTGCAGGCGGACGGGAGCGGTGCAGCCAGACGGAGACTGACCGATGCACGCCTACAGCTGAGCTGGAAGTGAAATGCGCAAAGCACTGCGGCCCAGCCCCTAGATGTGATCATACCCGCACTGGCCTCCAGGTCCCGTCCTCCTGGGCCTGCCCTATTAGCCTTTCCAGCTCAGACTTCCAGGAGATTTGGACCCCCAGGTTGCCCTGGTTACAATACCCAGCACCCCCTGATTTTCTTGGTCCAGTGGAAGCCCTTCCCCGTTCTTCACATCTTACAGAAATATATTTACATGGAGCAAACGAGAAGTAGCAGGAACCATAAGGGAGACCAGACCCTGAGCAAGCGCCCTTGTTCTGGGCTCAGGTCCAGCATGCTCTTCCAGGCCAATAACCCTCTACTTACCAGGAAAATAGGAAAGCGATTATTCTTCAGAAGAAATGTGTCCCTAGGTACATTGCAACATTGTTTACAATATCCAGGACACGGACACAAATTAAGTGTCTGTTGACAGACTGGGTAAAGAAGATGTGGTCTGCACAGACCACGGAGCACCGCTCAGCCATAAAAAGATGAAATACTGCCATTCGTGACGGTGTGGGTGGGGCTCGACAGCATTCGTGCTTCGGGGAATAGAGGAGAATAAAAACCTTACAGTTTTACTCCCATGTGGGATATCCATCAAAAAGTAACAAAGAAACTAAGAAAACAAAACAAACGCACAGATCCAGAGAGAAGGGGGTTAGCAGGGGGAGAGAGGTGGGGGAGGGGGAGGGGCACAGGAGGTCTATGTCTGGCAACTGAAGGAAAGTGGCCTGCAGGTGGGGGCACACAGGGGCTCAATCACAGCTTTGCACACCTGAAAGTTACGTGATGTTGTTATTAACCAATGTTACCCCAATACATTGAATTTTTTTTAAAAAACTGTCAATAAGTAAAAATTAACCCAATGTCAATGAAAGACTTAAACAGAACACATAAAACTATAAAACTCTGAAAAGAAACAAGGAGAAACTTCACAGCATTGGATTTGGCAATGATTTCTTGGCTCTGACATCAGAAGCAGAGATAAACTGGATTACATCAAAATCAAAAGCTTCTGTCTACCAAACGACGGAATCAACAGTGAACAGGCCGCTCGTGGAGAGAGAAACCACGCAGCGGGGAAAAGGAAGTCCTCGGATCAACCAGCTGATTTAAAAATGCACAGAGGTCTTGAATAGACATTTCTCCAAAGAAGACATACAAACGGCTTGACATCACGTAAAAACCACAGTTTGTGGTTTTTCACACCCACTAAGGGGGCCATGATCACAAAGCCAGAACATGGCAAGTGTCGGTGAGGACGGGGTTGCCGTTGGTAACATGCTTATTCAGGAAATCACGGTGTCACATATAGATTGGGGGCAGAGTCGGGGCAGCGGTGGCCAGGGGCTCATTACACAGGTCGTGGCTCCGGCAGCACCTGAAGTTCACCACGTAGACGCCCCATCGCATGTGGTTCACGTTTGCACAGTTCTTCAGGCAGCCCATGAAGCTCAGCAAGGGAAAACCGTCATCTGTGGGAGAGAGGACAGACAGTGCCCCAGCACGGGCACCGATCCGATCCGGAGGAAGGAACGCCGGCATCGGTGTGACTGACATGGCAATAATATAGGGGTGATACTCTGTGGTTTTAATTTGAACATTCCCCCTAAAATGTCCTATCATGTGCTTGAGTATGATATTGTCATGTTACAGAATGACATGTTTATGCTTTTGTACTAAAAGATGTTGTAATGAAAAAAGGGGGTGTTATTTGTGCCAGACCCTGTCGCTAAAAGCCACCTTGTGTTATTACAGGCTCTGGGATTCCAATGTGAAGGGTTGGAAGGGGTCGCCAGCCGGGGGCTTCACAAACGAAAGTCAGCGGGCCAGCAGCTGGAAGGAATGCTGGGGGTGCAGGGGACCCTGACAGCCGCAGTTCTGGGAAACCTGGATGTTTCCCCTGAGAATCTGCATGGGCTTAAGCAAGGGTTATAAATGCCAAGGAGTCACTTAGCAGAGAGGGTAGGAGAATAGAGAAATCGCGATGTGTATAGTCTCACTCAGCCAGAGTCACTGAAGCCAGTCTCTATTGCTGCCCCCCGACCTCCTCCCCTCACCGTCTCTTGTGAAGGTTGAAAACCGCCAAGGAATCCCTGCCAAGGAATTCCTGGCAGGGTCAGAGACAAGGAACCTTCCCTGATCCCATGCCCAGTTGTTCCCCAACCAGTTTCCTCTCCTTTGTTGTCTTCCAGTTTCTCAGAATACTGTTCTCCGGCTCCCTCCGTGATCACCTATTGCCATTCTACTGTCCTTCCAGAATGGCGTGTGATGGGGTGGAGACGCCAGCCACTCCCAGGGCCGACTGCCTGGGGTACAGTGTGGCCCCTCCTCATCACTCAGGCTGGCTTGTCCCTGCCTGCCGCTTCAGCCTGCAACTTACTCTTGAAAATCCTCCCGGTTGTGCAAGCCTCTTCCACTGTCGCAGTGCATATTCCTCGGCCTTTGAAGCAGATGTCCCCTGGAAACTGGAAGTGGCACATCCTGCACTGGATAATTTCTATAGTGGGGACCAGAGAGTAGGGGGACCAAAGTGAGAACAGATGTCACATGCTGTGAAAGCACCCATCTCCCTTTTCTGGCGGAGGTTCTGCCTGGAGCCTGGGCGGCTTTGGCAGAGATCCATTCAGCGAGGGCACCTGCCTCTATTCAGATGGGCTAAGTCTCCCTGGCTGAAGTGGCTCAGTGGATTCAGCGCCCACCTGTGAACCAAAGCATCATGGGTTTGATTCCCATTCAGTGCACATGCTGGGTTGCAGGCCAGGTCCCCAGTAGGGGGCACACCAGAGGCAACCACACATTGATGTTTCTCACCCTTTCTATCTCCCTCTCTTCCCCTCTTTCTGAAAACAAAGAAATAAAGTATTTTTAAAAAATAATAATAAAAGAGGCTAAGCCAAGAGAGGGACTAGAGTTTATGTTCTCATGAGTTTTAGCCTGAAAGAAATGGGAGGGGAAAGAAAGAAGAGGAACAAATTCGAGGCCAATAAGATCAGATCAGGTCCCCTTCATACTCACCAGGCAAAATATTTTTATTGACATGTAGGTGGTAGACCCCTCTGACAAAGAGAAATAATACATAAAGCAGATCTGCAGTTTTTTTCTGAGATTTCCTCCCCACCTCCCCCACCCCTGCATGAGGCCCTCTTAACCCTTGGAACTCGTGGGGCCCGTGCTGCGCTCTCAACCTGGGGCCACGCCAGGCCATTTCTGTCCCTCCGAAACTTGGTCACCAATCTCGTGGTACCTCTGCACCTCTTCCCTCCTTTTCTTACTCTTCACCTCTCTGTGGCCTCTCACACCCCCTACCCATTCTTATAGGGAGAGTCACAGACCAGAAGGAGAAAGATAAATGGACTTTTTAAAAAAACTCATTCTATTTTCAACTGACCCCATGTGGCTTTCTTACCAACGTGTGCGTGAAAGCATCTGAAATTTGTGAGTTATGCTTTGGATTTGGTCTGTACAGGCAGCATTCCCCTTTCTACCTGTCCTTTCTCTTGTGCTTTAGTAACTGGCCCTAAGGCTTGTTAACTGCAGTTCCTGTTACCTTGTCAGACTTAACACCAGCTCCCAGCTCAGCCCCATCCTGCTGGAAGAGGTTGCTGAGTATTGAATTTCAGGGTCTATCTCTGGATCCCTTTCAATCGCTAGTGCTGGCCCTGCCCATCTCCCTTGCCCTCACCCCCCAACCCCTGGCTTCCCCCCGTCCCACACCACCGATCCGTTTCTACTCACTGTGCATGCTCTTTGTCAAAAAATGACCCAGAGAGTACTGTTGGGGGGAAAAAAATACAGTCTCTGCAGATCTCATTGTAACAACCTCCCTGCCCCCAGCTTCTGTGGAAATCTTCTCAATTCCTATAATCCATCAATGTTTCCCTTAAAGGGGAGGACAGCAGCTTGGGTGCAGCTCCCAGGGACACTGGGGGAAGACATGGTGTTAGGATGACCTCTTCTGTCCCCACAGGGCTCCTGTAAGAGGACCTGTGCCATCTGGGGACCCTTCACACACCCCTCCAGCTGTCAGACCCCGGGACTCACCTCTAAAGCTGCAGAGCAGGATGGGGAGCCCCAGCAGGAGGGACTTGTCCATTTCGGAGGGAGAAAGGAATGGGTTAGGGCAGGGAGCTGCGAGGTGCCTATTTATACACCCACCAGGCTGGGCTTCCCCAGGGCCGTCCATGGGCGGGGACACTGCCAAAGTCCTTCCAAGATTGCTCTACTCCTAGGGAAACCAGGGACTCCGTCATTTCTCTTTCTGGCCAGTGTGGGGAGAGGGACTGGCTAGGTAAATCCTGGGCCTGGTTTACTCCAGTCCAACCACTCTGGATTTTTTGTATGTTCTGTGGTCTTTTCATTAAACCATGCTGTGGGAGAGTAGAAGGTGAGTCAGGGCCGGGCAAGTAGGGTTCAGTCATCTTCACTGAGGTGGCCATTAAAGCAGAGAGAATATATTAGTGCAAACAATTGGGGTGCAGAAAGGCTGAGTGTGGAGCCTTAAAGAGGTCTACCCCCAGGGAATGGGGGAGGCGGAGTGGGGGTGGGGGTGGGGGAAGGTTAGGCTCAAAGACACTGACAGAGGGTCCCCATGGAGTGGGGGACAGTCCCCCACTGTTGGTCATCCTGGGGTGGAGTGGGGGGAGGGTAGGAGATGAGAGCACCAGAGACAACTGCTTCCTTCTTATTGAATTCTGCTGACGGCAACCCACAAGAATGGAGGAAAGGCCCTCTTTCCAGGCCTGCCAGACCCATCTCCTCACCTAATCACACGCCTACGGTATTTTTACTCCACTCCTAAGGAAGAAATACCCCTCTCCCAGCCCTGCTGACCCACCTGCACTCCTTGCTTAGGTTTGAACCCACGCTGCTGATGAACTTTTCCACTAAAATCTCCTCACATTGTGCTCTTAGCCTTAGGATCTCATAATACCCAATTTTCTTACTGGGACCCACTCTGTTCCTCACCTCCACACTTCTAATCCTTTTCTTACCCTCTTAGGGCACCCCCAAATGATTTTCATGTCATAAATCTCAGACCCATGACTTAAAAGTGTTCAGGAATGCATCCCTTTTGCCGATGGCTCCAGACTTCATTTCAGTCTGCGTGGTCCCTGTACTCGTGACACCCCTCTCCTCAGCACAAGGTGGCCCAGGTGCACACAGACCGGACGTACAGCCCAAGGCTCAGCCCAGCCGAGGGTGACTATGTCTCCATTTAGGGGGGTGTGTGTGTGTGTGTGTGTGTGTGTGTGTGTGTGATCAGAAGCCATTTAGATGATGGACTAGGATGTTTGCTTTGCATCTCTTCTATTAGGCAAAATAATAAAAATGATGTTTCTTGCATGGGGATTTACTGTCTCATTATTGTTACTTTCAAAAGAAACATCTACTTTCCGCAGGGAAAATACAGCAAAATACCCTGCAACGTATTGCTGATCAAGACAGTTTCTCCTGATGACCTTTTTGAATAGGGCGACGGGGCTGGGGTGGGGACCAGGACTTGGGAAAGGAGCTGTCATCTCAGGAAGGCCCCACAGGCGGTCGGATGAGTCAACAGGACGAAGACCCTCAGTCACTCTTCCTATGAGGCACCAATAGCCTTGGGCTCCTGGGTTCTCCCAGGACCCGTGGAACATACTCCAGTGTCCCAGCAGGGAAAGAACAGTTTCTTCTAGATCAGGGCTGGACAGAACAGTCAGATCAGAACAGCCTGTCCCTTTTTCCTGATGCAAGTGAGTAAGTAGCACAGTTCTAGGTGACTGCGGAAGCCAGGGACGTTCTACCCCCTTGAAGGAGACAAAGGCAGAAAATTTTCTGGCAGCACATGCAGATCCAGTAAAGAGCATAGACCAAACATCTCTGGGGAGCATGGGTGGGTTCTTTTCTACCACGAGACTTGCCACCCAGAGGATTTTCTGGGAATCTCAGAATTGTTAAAAACGTCCACAGGTCCCTGGAGAGTCTCTTCCTGTGACTCTGAGGTGTGGAGAAGGTAATTCGGACACTGAAGTGACCAGGAAGCTGGGTCTAGGGTTATTCTCAAGGGAGAATAAGTAGCCAATAGCTCATCCGTTGCTCCGGTTGCAGCTTGCATTTCAAAGGAAATGTCCTGTGCTTCAGTCTGCTGCCAACAAGCCTGTCTATCACCCAAAGGACTGTTTCTAAGGGTGACCCCAGCTAAGGACAGATTAGGGACTCCTCATCTGCTCTGCGAGGTGGACTCACAGCATATGGAGGCCACACTCAGAGACATCTCCGCAAACTGCCAGCATCCTGAGGTGGGACACAGCCCTCTGCATTGCTGGACTCATGACGTATTTTTACATATTATAATTATAAAAATAATGTACAGTGCCAGAATATAAAAATAACCTCTCTGTGTTCAGAGAGACTGCCCCTAACCAGTTCAGTGAAAAGAAGAGTCCCCCTCACTATTTCCTGTGTGTCTGTACAGGTGTGGGGCTGTTATATTGGTGAAAAATAATACACATACCAAAAACAGGTGTAGAACATACATGTGCATCTTAAATTATTTTCATTGTTTTATCGTCACCCGAGGACATGCTCCTTGAGTTGTTTAGAGAGGGAGAAGGGCGGGGGAGAAGGGAGAAAAACACCAATGGGAGAGCAGTGTCGCTCGGCTGCCTGCTGTGCACGCCCCGACCAGGGACAGAGCTGCAGCCCAGGCATGCGCCCTGACCGGGAATCCAGGGTCTGTGGCTGTGATGTGCAAAGTGGGGAGTACTGTCGGCAGCAATGTATTATACAATTGAAATTTGCTAGGACAGAACTTAAATGTTCTCACCCAAATAAAGTGAAATGTAAAGCAATGATGCCCTGGCTGGTGTGGCTCAGTGGACTGAGGACCAGCCTGAGAACCAAAGGGTCACACGTTCCATTCCCAGTCAGGGCACATGCCTGGGTTGCAGGCCAGGTCCCCAGTAGGGGGCGCGTGAGAGGCAACTACACATTGGTGTTTCTCTCCCTCTCTTTCTCCCTCTTTTCCCCTCTGTCTAAAAATAAATAAATAAATAAATTTTACAAAAGGTAAAGTGATGGATGTGTTAATTAATTAGATTAGTGCGTGTGGGGGGGGGGATCCTGTCACAACGTATATCAAATCACCGTGAGCTACACTGTAAACATCTTACAATTTTGTCAGTTTTAACTCTAAATTATTGAACTTCGTTTAAGGGCTACATGAGCTCTGGGGGTGGGCCCATGTTGAAATCTCAGTTCTGCTTCCTAGCATTTTGACCTTAGCAAAGCATTTATCCTTCCTTCTCCTGCATTCCAAACCTGTGAGGCGTGCAGACGAATGACCCCGGGGAGAACCCGGTCTGGGGTCAACATCTCAGAGTTTCCTTCCAAGGCCTCCATCGGAAGGCACCGGGGAATCCGCCACCCAGGCCATCCAGAACGGGAAGACGTGGGTGGACACAGTGTGACTTGCCCTGCCGCTGCCATCAAAGGGCCTAGCTGGCCGTGACAGAACCACTGCAAGGGTCCACGAGAAGGGTCCACGAGAACGCAGGGCGCCAACTTGCAGCGACGCTGCTCCCGGAGCCACGACTCCGGCAGAGCCAGTCACCCGCTGCTCCTGTGCACGGCGGAAACGGACCTCCAGGCATGTCC
>PVIA01019377.1:0-10635 GCA_004024845.1 Tonatia bakeri | reverse complement strand
CAAGTTCAAACAACTCATAATCAGACAATCCAGTTTGACTACAGTGCATTTCTGACTGCATCAGGCTTCTCTGGTGGGAGAGGAGAGAGCACTGTCCCTTGGGGGATGGGGGATGTGGAATTACTGGTGGGTACAGGACTCCTCTACCTTTCCCCATCTTCCATTTTTTAATCTGAAGCCTGCATGAGACCTCTTCATCCCAAAGGGCTTGGCCTAGACAATCATATTGGTAGGCACCCCCAGGCAGAATGTCTAGCTCCATAGAGCTCTTTACCACCCTTTCAGGCATCATCAAAGGAGCCCTGGAGACACAGTCCCAGGCCACCCCCACTAACAAGGTCCTGAAGGGGAGGCACCACATTCCTGAAAACTCATAGGGACCTGGGCTTGAGGAAGTCTTCTCCCTCTCATCTCTCTCCTGGCCTCTCCCCCACCCCATCTCATTCTCAGGCCTAAGGCAAATCCGAAAACTATCTTGTTCCTGTGGGAAGGCCCTGCACAGGGCTGGCCTCTGCCAAGTCAAACCCCTCTGTTAGGGAACCTGTCTCTGGTCTCAATTGCCCTTCTGGCTTCCTGGGGCACTTGGGGAATGAGGACAAGTCCTACAGGCCTCAGCAACCCATGATTCAGGGAAACTTACATCATCTGCCAGAAATACCTGTCATAAAGCCTGGGGGAGAGATAAGACCTCTTTAAAGAAAGATCAAATACCAGCAGATGTTAGACATTGTTGCTATATTCATGAAGGGCTGGAGCTGTTTACAAAACGTCTTGGATGACTCCTGCCTGGAGTAATACTTTACACATTTTGTTCTGAGTTTTCTTCCTGTCTTCATTTGACAGATGTTTCTTACAAATTCTACACATTAATCCCAACAAGGGATTTAAGATACTGCTTGTTAGTTTTAACATAAAGATTGCATAGGCATTTGTGAACAGGTTTTTGAGTGAACATAAGTTTTATTATTCTGCAATAAATGCCCACAAGGGCAACTGGAGGATTGCACATTTAGTTTTATAAGAAATGACCAGACTACTTTCCAGACCGGCTGTAATATTTTACCTTCCCACCAGCACTCTATGAGTGATACAGTTTCTCCACATCCTCACCAGCATTTAGTGTTGTCACTGTTTTTTATTTAGTCATTCTGACAAATGTGCAGCAATATATCTCATTGTGGTTTAATTATGTTGAACTTGTCAAGTGTGTATTTGACATTGGTATAGCCTCCTCAGTGAAATGTCTGTTTATTTCTTCTGTTTAAATCTCCAAAGAAACCATCTGGGCCTGGATGTGCTTCATTAGAATGTCTCAACTACAAGTTCAATTTCTTTAAGAGGACTCTTCAGTTATATCTTTCTTTTGAGTAAGGTATTATAGTTTCTTTCAAGAAACTGGTTCTTTTCATTCATTCTCATAAACACACACACACACACTAAAGAAACTGGTTCTTTTCACTTCATTTGTTAGAAATATGTACACAGGATACTTCTCCTTTCTCTTGGTCAGTGTGGCTAGAAATCTATGTATTTTACCCATCTTTTCAGAGACCCTGTTTTTTTAGTTTGTTAAAGGCCATTTTGCAGTTCTTTCTTTTACTGGTTTCTGCCAAAACCTTTATCCCTCCTTGTCTTTTAAAGGCACTCCGGGTATCACTCTAATTTTTAATTTGGATACTTATAACTTTCTTCCGACTGTAGTTCCTTCCTTGATATTATTTCCTTTTTAAAATTAAAACTCTCTCTCAATTTTTCACTGCTTTTGATTTGTAACTTTTCTTTATTTTTTTAATTGTAAGTACTCCATAATTTCTCTCACAATTTCTTTTTGAACAGAATGTTTATGTAGTATACATTTCACTTCATACTTAGTAACACCTTCTTAAATTTTCAGATATTTGGTCATTTGAAAACTATCCTTTTATTATTAACTTCTTACCTTAGTGTAGGTTAGAGAACATATTTGTACTATGCATTATCTGTCATCTGAGTGGAGAACAATCATGTATTTCTTCCTCAGAACTTACTGAGACTTCCTATGTGGCATAGTAGATGCTAGCATTTCATTTTTCTTAAAAGGCTCGGTGTTATCTGCTAGGTACTGACATAATGTGTATGACAGAGGAAACTCTAACTTCCACTGGCCAAATTTTCTTCTCATGTTTTCTTAAGGTTTACTGTTGCTTATTAAATAGGTCCTTTTTTACGAGAATGGTTTAGTTTACCCATTCTATTTTACAAGCCAGGGTGCCTTCTCTTAAACTGAAATGCATGCATTGAAATTTAGCTCCATAGATTTCTTCAACACACCTCTCTTTTCCCCCAGCAGTACAAATGCCTTAACATGGTCTTATGTCCCAGCGTCCCAGACTCTCATCCACTTGACAGTGTTGACACTACTTAGTATTTTAGAATTTTATTTCAGACTTTTTATGCATAGTTTTAGTAAAGAGGAAACTTGGCTAACTTATTTTTCTCCTAACTTATAATAATAGTTGCATCATTGCCCTGATTACATTTGTCTTCTAACCTGAGTACTTTCTTCAAGAGAGTATTCAAGGTAAATATTTCTCTGGAGAACATCTTAAGCCATGTATAATTGAGAATAGTTTCATGATGACATCAAATTTAAGTTACTCTTAGGCTGAACATTGATTTTTATATTTAAAGTTATTTTCTCTCCTGCTCTACACATGTGATTTCATTGTCCTCTTACATCTAGTATGTTGTGGAGAAATTGGAATTAACTATTATAGATGCTTCTTTGAAAAGGATCTTCTGTTTTTCTCTGGAAGCTTAAAATGTTGTCTTAGCACTTTTGCTAAATTTCACTAAGCTATGCTCAGACATTTTTAATAACTTTTTCAGGAAATTCATGTGCTCCTTCAATCTAAAGATGTTTCTACTACATTTCCTTTTTAAAAAATCTGTCAACATTACCTCCTGAAATGTTCATTCCTTCTGATTTCTCTTTTCCTCAGAATTCTATTTGTATATGGGGGCAATGATTAATATCACTATTTCCAATATTTTATACATATCCTTGTTTCTATTAGTTTTCCCTTCCCATTTTACATTTGTAGATGAGGCAATTATTACTATTGCTAATATTCCTGTTTCTATTTCTTTTGGTGTAAGATTTTTTATACAATTACCCTTCACAGTTACTGCCACCCACACATTTACACAATCTGGTATTAAGGCTAATTCACTAATACTTGGAGACCATCACAGATTATCTTAGTTTTCACGTTTACAGCTAAGGAGCTCCAATGTATATATAGTCCGATGAACCTCAAAGACTGTGAAAGAGGGCAGGGTGACATTTCAGGCAGTGAGAGAAATGACTAACCACATCTTAGCTTTGTATGCACCTGAGTATTCAGAGACATATGTCCAGGTTCACTCATGCACTGTCCCCATCTCCTGTTGTCACCCGCTCTATAGCTGCCAGCCTCCTCATGCCCAGAGATAGAGAACACTTTTCAGAACTTCATCCTGGAAGGAGAGCATGGGAAGCGTGTGCACACAGAGTCACATCTCTGTGTCTCTGTCCCTCTGTGAGATGACTACAGGTGATATGACAAGAGAAGCAGAAACCGTTAGGTGAAAAAAGAGGAAAGAAAGGCACTGAGGACACATGACAGATGGTCACATCTCCTGCTCCCTGCTCTGCCCTGGGAGACCATGATATCTTTCTGTATCTGGGCACTGGATTCACATAGATATCCAGGGAGCAAGGGGACTGAGCACTTGAGGGGCTGGCAGAACCTTGCCTCCCACCCATCATGGGATTTCTGTAGAGAACAGAGGTGGGAGGGTTTCTCCTAGAACCAGAAACAGAGAAGAGAGAGCTATGCACATAGACTTACTGGTGTGGGAGGACACTTTCTCCCACTTGATGCTAGTCCCAAATAGGGGCTGTGAGAAACACTATGCTCACTAAGCTGAGTAAAGGCTCAGTTGAGGGTTCTTCCCTGTGGGAACTGAGTATCAGTGGGAAGAACAACCTCCCTGGGCATGTCAGTAATCAGACAGCAAGAAGCTGCAGGAGCTAAAGTTGGAGGTGTTAGGTGGGTCCTGAGAAGACAGGGCTAGACACAGAGTGTGTTTCTTCTCTGACCGGTCTATGTTCCTGGAACACCTGCTGTGGGCCAAGGTGTGCTGAGTAAAGAGCATGCACCACCCTACCTCCCCTCGTGGGGTTCTCAGTCCCATGAGCAGGTGGCAGGGACACTGGCAGAGCATGCCGGGCTACCCTGAAGCAGGCTGACCCACACCCACGTCATTGAGCAAGAGCGCTCAGTGACAGAGGTTTTATGCGAGCCCTTCTCAGGTGACCAGGATCCTCTCTGCCATGACTGCTTGACTGAAGGGGGGCCTTGAGTAGATCTGGCTCCCCCTGGGCAGCAGCAGGAGGCACAGGGACCCACGCCCCATGGCGAAGCTTGGGAAGGGCCGTGGGGAAGGCAGAGCCAGGCCTCAGACTCAGCTGCTCTGGTCTGTCCCAGGCTCATCTTCTCCATCCTAGAAACTGGCTGGACCAGCACCCTGAGAATTGTTTCAAGCCCCTAGATTTCTGTGCCTGATGATGCTGCTGGCCTACCTAGAGCTCAAATTTCCAGGATCGTACCTGGAGCACCGAGCCCAGCTTCTCCTTTCAGAGCTGGAGCACCTTGAGCCCTCTGGGGCAGACACCCAGGGTGAGGAGGAGTAACAGGAGTGGGGATGTGGTGGGCTCATGGACAGGGGTGGAGCAGGGCCACACAATCTAGGGCTCAGAGGCTGGGATGCGTAGGAGCAGAGAGCATGGACTCGAGTCACTGTCTCCATGGCCTGCAGCCTGGGAAGACTTGCTCAGCTCCAGATTTAACCTGAGACTTCACCACGGACATGGGAAGTTTCCTGCTCTCACAAAATGTGTAAGAGGGGGTCTTGGCAGTAAGTCGTTCTCTTCTCGCTACTACAGAACCAACTGCAAAACAAGGGCAAGAGCAAGAGATACCTGAAGAGGAAATATCAACTGCTGGGCCTTCTCCGGGGCCAGAGCTGGCCCCAAGCACAGCTGTGACTCAGCTGCAAGAAGCAGAACCGCTCAAGGCCCCAGAGCCACTGGTCTTTGCTGCCAGGAGGCCCACAGACCCAGGGGCTCAGCCCCTGGTGTTGCTGACTGCCCCGGGCACAGAGTGACCCTCTGCCCTCCAATGCCAATTTCCACAGCTCCCAGTCTCTTACTTGTACTCTGAATTCTCCTGTGTTAGTATAGTATTCCGTTAAATTAAAATGTGTTTTTCATAAACTCTATTGAAATGTGAAATGCAAATAAAATTTAAGTTAAGGCAACTGAAATTGATCTGTGCGATCCTCCAGCATGTACCTCCCAGCAGTCTTCACTGCATTCACAACTGTTCCAAACCGTCCATCACGTCCCAAGCACTCCCTCGTTCCAGAACGCGCTCCGCCAGACCAACCCAGGACCTGCAGCTCCCTCGCTCCTCCTCCTCCTCCCCGCTCTGCCTGGACAGACCCTGATCTCCCTCTGTCTCTGTGGATGTTCCCACTGTGGCTTCTCATGGATGTGACATGACAGCTCCCGTGGCTTTTGTGTCTGCCCACATAATGAATGGGGACACTGACTGCTCTTCGGTGTTAAAAAAAAAAACATATAAATTTTGGTTGGAGGGGAAATCCATAAGGAGCAAAGATTCTGTGACCAAAATGGAGCCCCCAGATTAATATTTGCATTACCTTGGGATAGGGACCACTTTCAACATTATGACATGAGAGCCAGCCATGGTAGGAAAGTGCCCAGGTCTTCGAGACACCTTAGAAACCTTTCTATTCCTTCATAGGCAGTGTTTCAAGATTTCTCACGTGCATGCTGTGAGAATATGAAAATCAGATGTTCCCAACAAACGTATGAATTAATAGGAATACTTTTTAAGGATTTGGACAATGATAACCAATGTTTATTACAAAAAGGAGGATTGAAATGGAAAGAGAACAGAATAGACCCTGGGTTTTTCCACCAGGAAGTATTGCCATTGCTAAGAAGTTTCCATCTTTCCTGGTGTTTCCCTTTGGGAGCGGCTGCATGGCACAGCTGGAGTGGGGTAGAGGGACACAGACTATCAGGGCTGTGCTGCACTGTGACCTGACATCTCCATAGGTGGGCATAGCAGAGCCACTCTTGTTGTCCTTGTTCACTCTCAGTGACCATCACAGACTTTCTGACTTTCAGAGTTCATGGTTCATCACTGACAGGCCCACCTCCAGGAGGGTGAACCAGTGGAGGTGGGCCTTTGGGGCAGCTACAGGCAATGACTAACTGCATCTTAGCTTTGTATGCACATGGGTATTTAGAGACCTATGTCCAGGCTTGCTCACACACTGTCCCCGTCTCATAAAATATTTCAAAAAGATTTGGTTGACATGGTTGGAATCCTGTTGAAAAGAAGAATCCAGGATCCCGAGACCACTGGCCAGTGACACAGGGACTATAGCATTTTTTCTTGCTTGCAGAACATCAAACAGCTGCCATTTCTCTAAAGCCCTGGCTGGGATCTCCAAGCATACAGCTGCATAAAACTGGTTTCAGTCACCTTGTCACTGGGAAAGGACAATAGGGAAACACAGATGCTTTGGGTTACTGTGAGACATGCTGTACACACAGTAGGAATCATCATTGTGGGCTGTTCTATCCCTTGAAAATGCAGTGACCAATTATCTCTCCCACACTAGACATATCCAACAACAGCAACACCGAGTCTAATGAGGTCTCCTGCCAGTCACTGTCCTCAGGTCTTTTAGGTTACAGTGACATTTCCCCAGTCTTAGGAGCAGACCACTTGCTAATCAAAGATTTGTATCTCCTACATGGAGCAACATGATTGGTAAATGTGTCCAACCTTCACATCTAAGGTCAAAAGATGTTTCACAAAAATCGGGGTTTATATGTGGAAGGAGGGAGAGAGGACAGTACAGAGGTGGACACAGAAGTTTGGACACAAAAGTTCACCCATCTGTGTCATGAGTGACAACTTCTGGACCTTGGGTCACCTTATATTTGTGATCTGGACAGGATTTTCATTAGCCTCCAAACTAAATAGTAGAAAATCACATCAATATTCCTTTAAAAATCCTCGAAGGTTGTCAAACACATTCAAAAGAAGGCAAACATCTTTATACTTAATCTTTCTTACAGAATTTAGTGGTATAGCATTAGTTAATACAACTATAAGGTTTCAGGCATACAGTTCTGTAACACATTTGTGTACTCTATTCTGTGCTCACCATCCCAAGTCAAGCCTCCTTCCACCATCATTTATTCCCTCTATACCCCCTTCTACCTCCTCCCACCCTCCCCTATGATCAACACCATGCTGTTGTCTATGTCTATAATGTTGCTTTTTTTTTTAATCCCTTCACCTTATCAGCCAGTTTTAAAACCCCCTCCCCTCTGACAGCATGATGTGTGTTCTTTTTTTGTTCATTAGATTCCACTTATGAGTGAAATCATATGATATTTGTCTTTTTTTCACTGCCTTATGTTTTCAGAGTCCATCCATGCTGTAACAAATGGTAAGAGTTCCTTCTCTTTTTATGGCTGAGTAGTATTCCATTTGTGTAAATGTGCCACTGCTTTTTTATGCACTCATCTACTGGTGGGCACTTGGACTGTTTCCAAATCTTCGCTATTGTTATTAATGGTGCAATGAACATGGGGGTGCATATAGTCTTTCAAATTAGTGTTTTGGGTTTCTTGGGATATATTCCCAGAAGTGGGATTGCTGGGTCATAAAAGAGTTCTATTTTTAATTTTTTGAGATATCTCCACACTGCTTTCCAGTGGCTGCACCAGTCTGCATTCCCAACAACAGGGCCTGAGGGTTCCCCTTTCTCCACATCCTCGCCAACACTTGTTTCTTGATTTATTGATGGTAGCCATTCTGACAGCTGTGAGGTGATATCTCATTGCAGTTTTCATTTGCATTTCTCTAATGATTAGTGATGTTGAGCATCTTTTCATATGTCTATTGGCCAATTCTATGTCCTCTTTGGAGAAATGTCTATTTTGGTCTTCTGCTCAGGTTTTAATTGAATTGTTTGGGTTCAGTTGGGATTGAATTTTATGAGTTCCTTTATAAATTTTGGATATTAATTATCTATCAGATGTATCAATCGTGAATATTTTCTCCCATTCAGCACGTTGACTTTCCCTTGTGTTGATGGTTTCCGTTGCTATGCAAAAACGTTTTAGTTTGATGCAGTCTCATTTGTTTATATTTTTTGTTTCCCTTGCCTGAGGAGATATATCAGAAAAAAATATTGCTAACAGAAAGGTGACAGTGTTTACTGCTTATGTTTTCTTCTAGTAGTTTTATGGTTTCAGCTCTTACACTTCCATCTTGAATCCATTTTGAGTTTATTCTTGTATATGGTATAAAAAGATGGTCTAGTTTCATTTTTGGCATGTATCTGTCCAGTTACCCCAACACCATTTTCTTATTTTTTTAAAATTTTATTTATTCATTTTGAGAGAGGGGAGGGAAAGGAGAAAGAGAGGAAGAGAAACATCAATCTGTGGTTGCTTCTTGCACACCCCTGAATGAGGACCTGGCCTGCAACCCAGCCTTGTGCCCTGAATGAGAATGGAACTAGTGACCCTTTGGTCATGAGCCAGCACTCAGTACACTGAGCCACACCAGCCAGGGCCCAACACTGTTTTTAAATAGACTGCCTTTACCCCACTGTATATCATTGCTTCTTTTATGAAATATTAGTTGGCCGTATAGATATAAGTTTATTTCTGAGCTTTCTATTCTGATTCATTAATCTACCTGCCTGTTCTTATGCTAATATCATGCTGTTTTGATTACTATGGCCTTGTAGAATATTTTGATATCAGGTAATGTGATTCTTCTAACTTCCTTCTTCTTCCTCAGGATTGCTGTGCCTACTTGGCGTCTTTTGTGCTTCCACATAAGTTTTTAGATTGTTGTTTTAGCACTGTGAAGAATACTATAGATAAGGATTGCCTTGCATCTATAGATTGCTTTGGGTAGTATGAATATTTTAATGATGCTAATTCTTCCCATCTATGAATACAATGTATGTTTTCCTTTTTTGTACCTTCTTCAAATTCTTTCTCCAATGTCTTATAATTTTCCAATTACAGGTCCTTTTCTTACTCCATAGTCTTCCTACTTGAAGTGTGGGCTTTAGACTACCAATATCAGCATTATCTGTGAGCCTTTTTAGCAATGTAAGGGACGGGGCAGATATTGGTCAAAGGGTACACATATTAGTTGTGCAAGATGAATGAAAAACTGACAGTAACCAGAGGGGAGGCAGGAGGGCATAACAGGGGAAAAGAGGTAAATGGTTGTCAAGGAACATTTATAAAGGACACATGGACAAAGCCAAAGGGGGGTAGGATTGAGGGTGGGAGGGGGGATGGCTAGGGTAGGGGAGAGTACAGGTTAAAATGGAGACAACCATATGTGAACAACAATAAAAAAGAATTTCTGAAGATCGAATGCACAGTAGTGTGAATACAGATAACAATACCATTTATACACTTGAAATTTTCTGAAAAGGTAGACCTTAAGTGTTCTCATCCCACACACAGAGAAAGAACAAAATTGTAACTGTGCTTTATTTTAATAATTATGCTATTTTTTAACTCATAACCTTGAGACAATAAGTGTTTGTGTAATTTCCTATTTTTGAGGAAAAAATATAGTAGTTCACTTAATGTTATAAACTCTTTGACACCCAATATTGACCTCATATGCTAATAGTTTTATAATTAATCTACCTTCTAGGATCAAGTTTTGATGAACAACATAAAAGGCTGCATAGACTTTTTGAATTAAGAACATTGCTAAAGACATTCATTCCCCTGAAGTTATGTTATAAGTGAAATAAATGAGTAAATAAGCAACTTATACCAGATTAACTTTAAAGCACAATGCAAAATCTTAATTTTCCTCAACATTATCAAGTTCTGGTGGGGAAGCTGGGAGGGGAGTGGTGAGGAGGCAACTGTGGGATTCAAAAATGAGACACATGAGGTATCAATTTCTGTCAAGTTTTTCACAGCACAGAACAGAGAACACCTGAAGTCTCTCTGCAGACATTACTTGCCCCATGAGAAGGAGACTTTGCCTCTGAGAAGTCTTCCCAAAGCTCCTTTCATGTCCTTGTTCCGCAGGCTGTAAATGAAGGGGTTCAGCAGGGGAGTCACCACTGTGTACATGACAGCAGCAGCTGTGTCCTCTTGTACTGAGTTGGGGGATGAGGATGAGGGACACAGATAAGCCCTGATCACCGTCCCAAAGAACAGGGCAACGACAACAAGGTGGGACCCACATGTGGAGAAGGCCTTATACCTTCCCTGGGCAGAAGGGACTCTCAGGATGGCTAAAAAGATGTGGATGTAAGAGACCAGGATGAGCATAAAGGGGATTAAAATGACTGCTCCCCCCAAGAAGAGGAGCACAAGCTGATTGACCCGAGTGTCTGAGCAGGACACCTTCATCAGGGGTCCCAGATCACAGAAGAAGTCAGGAATGATCTTCTTAGAGCAGAAGGAGAGCCGGAATATGAGGAAGGTGTGGGTCATGGCAACAA
>PVIA01019376.1:0-10643 GCA_004024845.1 Tonatia bakeri | reverse complement strand
GCACGTGACTTAGAGCAACAGAGCGCCCTCCTCTCCTGGAGGCGGGAAGTCCAGGTGTCAGCAGGGCCATGTCCCTCAGAAGGCCCCAGGGGAAGGTCGTTTCGGCTTCTTCTGTGTCCCGGCCACCTCCGAGGTCCTTGGCCTATAGATGCATCACTACAATCCTGAGTTCACCTTCGCATGGCCTGTCCTCTATGTGCATCTGTCTTTGTTCTGATTTCCCCTTTTTTATAGGGAAAACTAGTCATGTTGGATTGGGGCCCACCTTAACCTCATTTTCACTGGATTACCCCTGTAAAGACCCTATTTCTTTTTTTTTAAGATTTTATTTATTTATTTTTAGAGAGGGAAGGGAGGGGGGGAGAGAGAGAGAGAGAAACATGAATGTGTGGTTGCTGGGGGACATGGCCTGCAACCTAGGCATGTGCCCTGACTGGGAATCGAACCTGCAATGCCTGGTTCACAGCCCACACTCAATCCACTGAGCTACACCAGCCAAGGCGACCCTATTTCCAAATAAGGTCAAATCTTAGGAACTGGTGTTAGGACTTAAGTGTATCTTTTCTGAGGGATGATACAATGTCTACAGTTAAAAAAAAAGTGACCTTTCCCCTTAGAAGTGCCATAGTCTTCACTAATCCATATCAATTTCTTGAATCGATTTAAAAAATTTTTTAAATATTTTACTTATTTCCAGAGAGGGGAAGAAAGGCAGAAAAAGAGGGAGAGAAACATCAGTGTGTGGTTGCCTCTCACACACCCCCTTACTGGGGACCTGGTCTGCAACCCAGGTATATGACCTGACTGGGAATTGAACTGGTGACCCTTTGGTTTGCAGACTGGTGCTCAATCCACTGAGCCACACCAGCCAGGGCCCATTTCTTGAATCTTGAGGCCAAAGGACTCCACAGTGCACTGCTCTGCACACATTATCTTTGCCTTAAGCTGAGAGACCACAGAGGGGGCAAGCAATGTAGCTGACCCCAGTCATGCACTCCTCAAATCTAGACTGTGTTAGAGTGATCCAGAGGTGGGTGTGTCTTCTTTACCCCTTTTTTTCCCATTCTGGCCGCTTGCAGCCTGTGTTGGAATTAATGGAGCCACATATGAAAGGAGCTAGGTCCAAATCGGCACTTCTGAGCTGACAGCAACCACAGACCAGGAACACCTGTTTGACAGTGCACACGGATGCAAAAGTGACAGGTGGTCTGTCTTGCAGTTTGCTCAGGTCCCCAGCCTCCTTTATTAACTCCAACACACCAGGCAAACAAACCAGACTGACAGGGTCCGGAACGGCGCCCCTTCCACTCCATCAGACTGCTCTCTGAGCCCATTTCCCATTCTGTTAAATGCAGCAACAAGCACAGCAGGATGGTCTAGATTAGTGGGGTCTTAGGTGCTCTCAGGAGGTGGGAGGGGTGTGAGGAGCAGAAGCACAGGGGAGGACGGAACCCTTGCCTCTGTCAGGACCATGGCAGGCCTAGTCTTGAGGAAGGCTTGTCTACTGCAAGTTTGGAAATTACTGGAAAGATCCTCTTCCCTCTCCCAAATAGTATCATCCTAGGGAATCTTTGTTCTTTATGAGTGGCCGTGCTGCAGTTTTGGGAATCAGGTCACATCATTTCTAAGGGTCTGTTCAGTGTTTAGTGTGTTTACACCTAAAACCAAAGACCAGACACCTTGTGGGTGAGACTGAGAATGAACTGACAAAATTACAAGTGGATCAGAGTTTATTAAGTAGGGAGTGGAAAAGGTGCGGCAGAAACAGTGGTATGCAACACCCAAACGGAAGAGAACCTAAGATTCCTGGGGTGGAGGGGGAATCATATATTCGATTGGCCACTTCCTCCCCGATTGACACAGGGGCTTGTCAGGGAACAAGTCTGGTGGCAGGACTGGTGGTTGCTCCTGGGCCTAGGAATGAACTCCAGGGAGCTTTCAAGGCCAGGCCGCGGGTTCAGGGTCGAGGTTTAAGAGCGGATGCAGCCAAACCTAGCAAGATGGCTGCGATCGTGAAGCCCTGGGCGGCGATCCGGGTGCGCATCATGAGCTGGGAGCGATGGCTTTGACCCCGGTGGAAGCAGTAGAGGCCATAGGCGAGTGCGGTCACCGTCCCCAGGCAGCCTGAGGTGGGGTACAAAGCAAGCGCGGAGTGGCAGGTCCATCCCCAGAGTCCCCTCCCCACTTTGGGCTTTCTTTCTCATGGGTCGAGATATCGGTACAGGAGCAGGTGTCGTTGGGTTGTGTGTGCGTGTAGAGGGTGGCGGCAGGGGAAGAGGTAGGAGGAGCTGGTCAATCCCAGGGTTCTGGGAGTTAGAGTCCGCCCCATCCCATTCCTGCTCCAATCAGGTTCACCTCTCACCGCCCCGCCCCTTCGCCACTGGTCTGGTCCGTTGTCATTCCGGACCCACCCGGCTCCCCAGTCCTTTTCTATTTTACTTCCCCCGCGAAAGCACTGTCCTTTCCATCTACAGTTCCTTCAGTACCCGCTTACCTATGGGTACCATTGGATTCTCGCGAGTCTTGCGAAGGAACTTTTCCTTGAAGCTTTCCTGATTGCTGTAGACACTGGGGCTAAAGCCCTCAATGACCGGGGGCTGCGATGGTTCAAAGGGTACCTCTGGAGTCACAGGGCCAGGAGTCGCCATGTCTGGGTCAACAAGGAGCGGGAGAAAATGGGTATCGTAAACTCCGCCTCCTGCTGATGTCATGAAAGGGGGCGGGAAAAGAAAAACGCTGAGCTTTGTACGCAGGCGCAGCCGCCCATGGCATTCTGGGAGTCGTAGTGATCAGCATTGTATCGGGACGGGATGGACTACATTTCCCAAAATGCCCGCCAACCTTGCGCGCTCTGAGGGTGGACCCGCTCCACCAGGTGCTAGAAGTGAAGATGCGGAGTACTGAGCTGCCGGTGCGGTGGTCGGGGCGACGCTCAAGGCCAGGGGGAAGGCCTGGAGGCAGAAATACGCTTACAGTGTTAACCGGAAGCGTCTTAACCGGAGAACTCGACTGAAGTCAGCGCCACGGATCGAGTGGTGAGGCAGCCGGGTTTCAGGAGGCAGGGGTCTGGCCCGAATGGCGGGTGAGTTGACAGTTCCACGATCTCCCTCTTTTTGACCGTAGCTGTCACATCCGACATGCGTGGGACCACAGCAAATCTGTGTGGCAGAACCTGGCGGAGATGAGGTTGGTTGTGGACTCCAACAAGGCGGTACCCTACTGTAAGAAAAAAGTACTGACTGGTCAGGGTCTCGGCCCTTGCCCCGCCCTTTGCCCCGCCCCGCTCCGCGGTACTTAGTCTGGTTTCAGGACTTGATCCTGGTTCCAAGTTTCTCACGTCCGTCTTAGGTGTGCGATTTCACACAGCCAACTCGGCGAGCCTGCACTGACTGGTTGACGGTTTTATTTGTTTGTTTGTTTATAAAGATTTTATTTATTTATTTTTAGAGAGAGTGGAAGAGAGGGAGAGAAACATCAATGTGTGGTTGCCCTGGTTGAGGGTCTTTTTTAGACTTCCCTCATACTTCCTCCTCAGCACAAATTGGACATTGGTTAAAGTTCACCTATCCTCCATTTTTTCCCCTGAAATTAACCTGTTTGGGTCCCTTGGCATCTTAATGGTGTTTTCCAGAACTTATCTTTTTCTGTCTTTACCTTTCCTAATAAAAGACTCCCCACAGTTTGGAATCTTAACTTACTCTTCTTTACACCTCTCTCCAGTCGTCTAATCGTCCCTGGTCTTAACTTTCCTGGGGCTAGTTTCTCCAGAATAAGCCTTTTCTGGACAACCCATTCAAAAAATAGCACCCTTTTCCTCCCATTTAATTCTTCCCAGTTTTATTTGAATTCATAGCACTTGTAAATACTTGATGGTATACTATGTATTTATTTACCTGTTTATTGTCTGTGTCTTTTTTCCTGAACATAATCTCCTTGGGGATAAGGACTTCAGTTTTGTTCACTCCTAAATCCCCAGTGGTGCTTGGGATTTGAGTAGTGCTTAATAAATAGCCTTGTCAGGAAAACTCAGTTGTTTAGAGTAACATCACCATACACTGTGGTTGCGGGTTCGATCCCTGGTCAGGGCACATACAAGAATCAACCAATGAATGCTTCAACGAGTGGAACAACAAATCAGTGTTTCTCTCTCTAAAATCAATTAAGTAAATAAATGGTTAACCTATTGAGCGGGTTTGGTGATTGAACTTGTCCCATTGCGTTTAGGCGAGTTTCTTTTTATCTTTTCATGCCAGAGGGAAACGACAATACTGTTTCTAGAACAAATGTGAAGCTATAGCCAAGCTCTATCAGGTTGCTTCTCCTTACAGAGAAGGTATCTGAAGTATCTCCCTCATTGTAAATTATAAAGCACTTTCAAGGTACATTGTTTCATTTGCAGTGAAGCAGGCAAGGAGTATTATGCCAGTTTCATTAATAGGCACAGAAAGAATTGCTTACTTGGATCTCTTGAGAACCGTGAAGCCTCCAGGGCATTGGTTCTCTTTGTCACCTATTCCTGTTTGACCTTGCATGTGGATCCTTAGGGGTCATTCGGTTGTGTAGGGAAAATCAGGAGTCTCAAGAATTTTCCTGCATGCAGGATCTTTTCTTTGTCTGCCAGTCTCTGTCCTCTGCAGGTGAAGGCCGTGGAGGTGGATGCAGAGGATGGACCTCAGGAGCTCGTGCAGAAGCCCCATGCGTTAAGTGGCAGGTGCTGGCCACACTCCTGTAGGTCTCCATCCTGTATAGTCAGAGCTGGAACAGGTCCTCAGATGTCTTCCTTTTATGGGTGGAGACCCGAAGTTCAGAGGGAAGAGGTGAGCTGGTTTGGGGCTCACAGTCTAGGGACTGTGTCCCCAGGTGGGACATTTACACTGTACTAAAATCAAGTGTGTGAAGGGAGGTCAGAAATGTCCAGGTCCCCTAAATGGTAATGGGAAAAAATATAATAAGTATTAAATAAACAAACAAACAAACAAACAAATAAACTTTCTGGTGTCCAGCCCTCCCAAAAAATGTCCAGGACCCTAAAAGGATAGAAAAATAAACCATTAAGTCTTAGGCATGCATTTTAGCTTCTGAAGAATTCTAGGATAAACAGATTTTTAGAGATTCCACCATTTCGTTTAATCTTTCCAGTGACAAATGAATTTCATGTCTGTTAAGGGTATAGAGACAACATTGAAATGGAAGGGAGTAAATTCGACATGAAAGCAGTAGTACTGTGGAACTCTCCGTACATCCTTCCTCTCATCTGAGATTTTTAGCTGTCCTCCTGAACATAAAAGGGTTTGGATGGCCACACATCCAATGTAGAATCCCTCGACTTTCAGTCTTTAGTGTATCTCAGTGATTCTCATAAGAATCGCATATACAGCCCTGTCTGGTGTAGCTCAGTGGATTGAGTGTGGGCTGTGAACCAAAGGGTCGCTAGTTTGATTCCCAGTCAGGGCACATGCCTGGGTTGTAGGCCAGGTCCCCAGTAGGGGGTATTCGAGAGGCAACCACACATTGGCATTTGTCTCCCTCTCTTTTTCCTTCCTTTCCCCTCTCTCTAAAATAAATAAATATAATCTTTAAAATATAGATATAAGATTTTTTTATTTTAGCGAGAGGAAGGGGGAGGGAGAGAAACATCAATTTGTTGTTCCTCTTGATGGAATTTTTTAAAGAGGGGGAGGGAAGGGGAAAGAGGGAGAGAGACATTGATCCTTTACCTTTCACACACCCGCAACTGGGGACCTGGCCCACACCCCAGATCTGTGCTTTAACTGGGAATCAAACCTGCAGCCTTTCGGTTCCCAGGCTGGTGCACAATGCACTGAGCCACACCAGTTAGGGTGGGGCTTGTGAGGTTCTCACTGGCACCTCTTTGCAGAGGAGCTGGAGGCTGTAATTGACTGACTTCATTCCCTCTCAGCCTTGTAGTTGGATCCATGTCATCAGCACAGGCTGGTTTGGTTGGCTTTGTTACTGAGTGGAAAGTGTGTGGCCCTGCTGCTGGATGCCACCCTCTACCAGGGGTGTCCCACTGGCGCTCATGGCATGCAGCCCAGGATGGTCACGAATGCCGCCCAACACAAAATCATAAATTTACTTAAAACTTTCTTTTGCTCATCAGTTTTTGTGTTTGTGTATTTCATGTGTGGCCCAAGACAACTCTTCTTCCAATGTGGCCCAGAGATGCCAAAAGGTTGGACACCCCTGCTAGGCAAAATTTCAGAGGCAAAGGTTTGGTGATAAAGAAAAGGAGTATTGATTCAGAACCTTCACGGTTTTGGAATAACACCTTTCCGCGTGCATTAGTTACTGAAGCCTATCAATTGAGACTAAACTCTAACACCTGACTTCCAGCAGTCCCCTGTTGGTTTTGAGATTTTTTAAACAAACAATTTAAACAAATTACAACACTTTTCCTTATTCTTTTTGCTCTGGGATAATTTATTTATTTAATTTTGAAGATTTTATTTATTTTATTTTTAGAGAGAGGGAAAGGGAGAGAGAAAGACAGGGAGAGAGCCATCAAATGGCGTTGCCTCTCACACGCCTCGAACTGGGGAGCAACCCAAACATGTGCCCTGACTGGGAATCAAACCAGTGACCTTTTGGTTTGCAAGCAGGCACTCAATCCACTGAGCCACGCCAGCCAGGACTAGTTTTAAGATTTTATTTATTTTTATTTTTAGGGAGAGAAACATCTATGTGTGAGAGCAACATCGATTGGTTGCCTTTCACATGCTCCCAACTGGGGCCCTGGTCCCAACCCAGTCTTGTGCACTGACCGGGAATCAAACCAGCAACTTTGGGGTTCACAGGCTGGCACTCAATCCACTGAGACACTCCAGTCAGGGCCTGCCCTGTTAGATTTAAATATCTTATTTCTATAGGGTTAGTTTACAAACTAAAACAACATGAGATACAAAAGCTACAATTTTGGAGAATGGCAGAATCTGCCTCAGGGCCTGGCCTCTCTAGAACACCCAAAGAAGAGTAACCCTGCCACCCTGTGCCAGGCCGCCCTGATCCTAAATTATGCCCAGTCTCTTTCCATTCAAAATACCATCCGCTGGGAAACGCAGGCAACTGCAGCATGATCATCCAGCCATCCTTGAGAAAGAAGGCAGAGAGCCAGCCAGCCCATCAGCCATGGAGCCCTAGAGCCTTTCTTTTCTTTCAAACCTTTTTGCTCGTAATTGCATGTGCTGTAGAGGCATTCAACTCAGCCAGTCCTGTCCTAGACTGTTTACTGTGCCTGAGCAAACTCCGCCTATGGTCCCTCCCTGTTCCTCCCCAGTGTTCTGATCAGATCTCTCTGTATCATTTTGATTCCAACCAAAACCAAAAATGGAGCAGTCCCAAGGCTGTGGCCTCACAGAGATGACAGTCATCCTGGGCTGACAACACTTCTGCCATCAGACATGCTGGGGATGTGGCTGATTCTATCTTCATTACTGCTCCACTGGTGAGCATTAGCACATGGAGGACTTTGAAAGTTTGGCCTTGAAGATCTTTATTATTTTTATTTTTTCAAGGTAATCATTTTTATTCTTCGATCACATTGGACATATATCACAACTTACTACGTGATTATCCCAATAAATGTGGCACCTGTCTGACAGCATCTATTGTCATCAGAGCCAATTCACTTTTCCCCTGTGCTGCACTTTACGTCCCCAGGACAGTTCTGTAACAACCACTTGGCACTTTGTAACCCCTCCACCCTTTTCTCTCATCCACCAAATCCCCTCCCATCTGGCAGCCGTCAGAATATTCTCTATGAGTCTGTTTCTGTTCTGACTGGTTGTTTACTATTTTAAGATTCATTTGTTGATATGTATTAATTGCCATTTTATTGTCCTTATTTTTGATTCTTCTTAAAGAAGACACTTTAACATTTATATAATACTGGTTTTAGCTTTTTCTTGTCTCGGAAGCTCTTTATCTGTCCTTTTGTTGACGGGAGAGGCCTCGTTATTCTTGTTGATGCGTGTAAAGAATTACATATCAGCAAATCTAGTAGTATGTAATCAGTTTATTAGTGGCCTGTTCCCATGGAAGAGAACAGGACTGGGTAGAGTAGGGGGTGAAAGGCAAAGTGTCAGGGCAAAGCAGGGTGAGAAAAGCAAGAGTGGCTGAAGACCAGGGTGGCAGGCCCCTGGGCAGCCAGAGGCCGGGTGGCCAGAGGCCCTGTGGCCGGAGAGCCAAGAGCACCCTGAGCTCCTGAGAGAAAGAGTGAGTCCTTTGTTCTCAGGACTTACATAGTTGGTGGGATAGGAGGGAAAAAATTTGCATATTGATTAATGGGTAAATGTGCCAGCTTTCCTGAGGGGAATGTGACTACCCAAATTTAGGTATATGTGGGGGTCTGTTAGCCCGAATCCTTATCTTGCTCCAGACCCCATTTATTCATCTTGTTGTAAAACAAATACGTGACAGGAGGCAGTTAATTAAAATTGGGGCACTTTCCAAAGTTATTTGTGGGCTCTTTCTGTGAGCATCATGGACTCCCTTGTAAGACAGATAGTGATCAGAGGTAGGCGATTAACCAAAGTTGTTTTATGGGCTCTTTCTTTGGGCACTGGGGACCCTCTCCCACATTCATGCCTTGGGGTGAAAGCACAGTTTCAAGGCTTTCTTTCCCAGATAGTGGAAATGCTACATAGAATTTCAAGGACTTCCCTTCTTTCTTGCTAACATAGTGTTTCTTGTGATGTTGGAACACCTGACAGTATTATCAGACCAGGCTCAGTACTGCTGAGTTAGCGTGTGAGACTTGTCTCCTTCCTCCTCCCTGCCTCAGTTTACTGTTTATTCTACCTAATTGGTAAAAGGTGTTTCCTGGCAACCAGGGCGCTAAATGCTGGCCAGTGACAGTATTGCAGTCTCAGAGTTCTTCCTATGCTTTCTCCTGCCTCACTTTGATTATAAATAATAGCTTTGCTGGGTAGAATAATCTTGATTGTAGGTCCCTGCTTTTCATCATTTTGAATATATCTTGCCAATTCCCTCAAGCCTGCAGTTTTTGTTGAGAATCCAGCCAACATTCTTATGGGAACTCCCTTGTAGGTAACTAACTCCCTTGTAGGTAACTAACTCCCTTCTCTTGTTGCTTTTAAGATTCTCTGTTTGTCTTTAACTTTTTGCATTTTAGTTATGATGTGTCTTGGAGTGGGCCTCTGGGTTCATCTTGTTTGGAACTGTCCGTGCTTCCTGGACTTGTGTGTCTCTTTCCTTCACCAGGTTAGGGACGCCTTCTGCCATCATTCTTTCAAATAGGTTTCCAGTGTCTTGCTCTCCCTCTTGTCCTGAGCATGCCCATGATGCGAATGTTGGAGTGCTCGAAGTTGTCCCAGAGGGTTCCTGCACTGTCTTCATTGTTGTTGTTGTTTTTTTTCATTTTTGCTGTTCTGATTGGGTATTTTTTGTTTCCTTATATTCCATATTGCTGTTTTGACTGTCAATTGCTCTATTGCTGATTTCCTATAAATTATTTTCTGTTTCAGTTAGTGCATTCTTCATGTCTCACTCAGCCTTTTCTATGCTGCTGAGGCGCTCACAGAATTCGTTGAGCAGCACCCTTGTGGACAGTTTGGAACTCTGCCTCTAGTAGATCGCTCGTCTCCTTTGTGTTTCGTTCTTTTTCTGGAGTTTTGTTCTGTTTTTTTTAATTGGGAGCTATTTCTTTGTTTCCTCTGTTGGGCAGGCTCGGTGTGTTTTTCCTGCATGTTGGGTAGAGCTGCTGTGGAGTGGGTATCCTGTGGGGGCCGGTGGCACAGCCACCCCGATCACCAAGGCAGGGTGCTTGGGTGTGCCAAACTCCTCCAAACCAGCGTGGGCTGTGTATACCCGGTTCTTGTAGTTGAGCCTTGATTGCTGTTGGTATGTCAGTGGGAGCAGTTTACCCCAAGGTTGATCAGCTGCAAGGACTGGCTGCCACCACCAACCCCTGACCACGTTGGAGATGGAGGGTCAGCTGTGCAGAGGCCACCCCACAGAGCAGGAGATACTTAATCCTGAATGATGAGAAACAACAGGCTGTGAGCAGTCAGTCTGGGTGAATAGCATTCCCACAAGAGGCGACAAGTGCAGAGGCCCTGAGGCAGGGCCAACCTAGGCTTCGCCTAATGCCAAGGCTGCTCCTGGGGCCTGAGGTCAGAGGGCACAGGGCTGGGGAGGAGACCTCCAGACAAAGCAGCCTCCCTCAGCAGGGGCAGAGCATCGCTGATGCAGGGCAATGGCAGACGGTTCTGAGGCTCTGAGGCCTGTGTCCCATCTCCTCCCACAGGGCATCCGAGGAGGCCTTCGTGAAGGAGTCCAAGGAGGACAGCCCAGGCACAGAGTGGGAGAAGGTGGCCCAGCTGTGTGACTTCAACCCCAAGAGCAGCAAGCAGTGCAAAGACGTGTCCCGCCTGCGCTCCGTGCTCATGTCCCTGAAGCAGACGCTGCTGTCCCGCTAGGGGCCTGCCACCAGAGTGGCCACAGAGCTTGGGCAGGCCCGGGGCAGAGGAGGAGCAGCTGCTTCTGGCAGAGGGGAGGGAAGCCTCCAGCAGCTGCTGCACAGCCCACTCCCTCTCTCCCCATGGCCCCGGGCTGGGCAGGGAACACACTCGCCCTCTCACCCTCATTCCCTCCTGGCCCTGTGG
>PVIA01019375.1:0-10644 GCA_004024845.1 Tonatia bakeri | reverse complement strand
ACTGCCTGAGACCTAATTACCTCTTTCTATTACCCAAACCCTACAAAAGATGACTCCCTAGTTCCCTCCCTCTGAATCGACACCACGGGGTTCACTCCAGGACCCGCATCCTTCAAACTCAATGCATATCCCAGGGCATGTCCCCGAGCGCCAGGTTTCACCCACGTACAACACACGAAAACACAGGGTCACTTCCTGGGCCCCAGAACTATTCGCTGCTCAGACCCACAGACCCGAAGTCATCCAACCACCCAGCGCGCTCACCTATGCACCCAAAGGACATATATACATACACACATACACACACACAGTGACTCTACATCGCCAATCTTCGTCCTCTGGGCCTCCGGTTCCTTTTACTCACACCAGCCCTTAGAGACCCCAATGCCTTAAAGAAGAACCTCCCCAGCACATGGTCACTCCCCTGGCCCTCAGCCTCGGCCCCCGCCCCTCACCGTCACACGCAGACACAGGCACAGACACACACACACAATCACTGCCTGGGGTTGCACTCCCTCCCCTGAGCCTTCACAACACAAACACGCGCTCCCGCGTGCACACCCCGCGCCCCGCTGAGTCCGGGCCTCACCACCTCCCAACACACCGGGCCACACTAGCCCGGCCACTCGACACACATGGGCTCACGCACGGCTACTCCCCATCCTCAACGTGGGTCCCCAAGTCCACACGGCTAGCTTGCACCCTGTCTTCCGCCCTCGAACGCCCTCGATCGTCCTAGGGCCCCGCTCCCCGGGACCCCCACGCCGGGGCCTTTCACAGACTGGCCTCCGGGACCGTGAGAGCGGGGTTCTAGACAACGGAGGAGGGAGGGGCCTCAGGGACAGGCTCCAGCGGGTCCTACCTGAGCAGTTGATGCTTTTGCCTTTGCCGCCGGGACACTCCCCGCCGCTGCCGCTGCCGCCACCCGCAGGCTGGTTGGACGCACGGGTCCCGGGCAGGGAGAAGGCGAAGAGCAAAATCACCGACGTATAGCAGCAGAAGGCGAGTGGGGGCGCGGCAGGCAGCCGGAGCGGCGCCTCAGTGGCCGCGGCGCCCATGGCTGGCGCCCCTGGACGGCGGGAAGCGCAGGGAACTGCAGGCCCGGGGCATCCAGCCGCGCGCCGAGAGCCCCACCGCTGCCACCACGACTCCTAGCAGCCGCGCCGCTGCGCCCGGGTGCAGTCCCTCAGCATCCCCGTCCCACCCGCAGCGTCCGCTAGGCCCCGGCCAGCCGCGCTCCGTACACAGTCGGAGGGTCGGGGCGCGTGCGAGGGTCGCGGGCGCGCAAGGGTGCGCGCGAGGGTGCGAGCCCACGTAGGGGAGACCGAGGCTCGGGAAGCGAGCAGGCGCGCGCGGCGGGTGGGGGTCGCGGGGGCGGGCCCAGCTCCTGACTCGCCTCCTCGCCTTCCCTTTGTGTCCGCGGCCGACGCCACCGCTTCACAAAGACCCCAGCCGGCCCGGTGAGGGGCGCGTGACAGTGCCGCGGGCGGGAGGGGTGGCTGCGACCCCGCCCCGCGCACACCCCCGGCGCCCGCGCTGGCAGCTCCGCCTCCGCCCGTGGCCGGCACCGCCTCCAGGGGAGCTATTGTTCCTGCGGAGGGCGGGAGCGAGGAGGGCGGGGGTCGCGGGCCACCCTGCGGTCCGGCCTCGGTGGGCAGTCCGGGCCGGGATGCTCCGAAGGCTTCACCCTAACAGGTATTTTTGCCGTCCGTTGTGGGCGCTTTGAAGCCTTTCCTTCGCCCAGCAGCTGGGTAGGAGAGGAAGGCAAGTGTTCTATTATCTATTTTTTTTTTTTTTGTCGGTAAAGAAACTGAGCCCTGGAAAGGTGAAGGTGACTTGTCCAAGGTCGCAGAGCAAAAATGGGCAGGACCAGAACTGGAACCCAAGTTCTGACTAAGCTATGTAGTTCTTAGAGATGGAAGTAAATAGCTAAATGTCTAGGATCCTCACCCCCACCCCATTTCCACGTACACCAACTGAATTTAAAATACTGTTTTAAAGTAAGGGATAAAGTGAAGAAATAAAAGGGAGTCACCATAGTCAAGATGCCAAATTACTAAAATCAAGAAGATTAAGGTATGAGGAAACAATTCTGTTCTTGTTATAACAAGCCTGGGAACTTTAACTTTTTTGAACTTTCTAGTCCTGCATAGGGATATATTATGCATCAAACCGCCAGATAACCCTCTGATAACGGCCTGAAGGACCAAGGAAAGAATGTTCATGTACCCAGAATGTCACATTACCTGACATCCATTATCCAGACCACTGGTCATCTAGAGCAGCGATTTTCAATCTATGCTGCAAGAATTTTTAAAACATGCAATAAGTAACTATTTAGTCAGGGGCATTGACCTCTTTTCCCTTAGATTGTCATTTTTTTTTAATGACCACAGCCAACACAACAATAGCCATGTGGTGTGAATGAATCAAAATTAAACATTTTTTGTCAGAGTGGCAAAAAACATATTTTTTGGTGTGCCACAGAATTTTAGTGATTAGTTTCTGTGTGCCCTGAGATGAAAAAGGTTGAAAATTGCTGATTCAGAGAATTATCATCTGAGACCAACCCAGCACTGATTCTTCTCAAGAATGTCATTTTTACTATAAGAACCCTCAGCTTTTCTTCTTTGGACCAATCTGATATTGCCTGTTGTATCTATGGTTTGCAAACCCTAAAACACTTGGATAACTCTTTATCATTTATGTCTAGCCAAAGCCTCCTGTTTTCATTTACTCCCTGTCAACAGAAAAGTCTATATTCCCTCACTCACTAATAATAGCTAGAGAGAGAGGATTTGCTCTATTCCGGACCTGGACAAAGCTCCTTACTTGCCTTCTCTCCAGTTTGTTTTTGAAGCCGTAAAGGGGAGTTTTCATTCTCTGCCCAGTGTTACAGATGAGGAACTGGGGACCCAGAGAGGCAAAGTGGTCTGACTCCCAGCGCAGTGCTCTTCTTATCACAGCGTGGTAACTGAGACCCAGCTGCAGGCCAAAATGATTATGGGCTGAATTGTTTAAAAGACCTCTTCATTCATTTTTCAATTGAATGCCTTTTTCACTCAATTATGCTGCCTCTCACCTGAGAAGGAATTTTTAAATCTCATTGAAAAACTGATAAATTTTACTCATAAAAAATTTTTATATGTGTGAAACTCCACAAGAAGCAAAGCCACATTAGGGAAAATCTTTTCAGTGTAAATCATAGGCAATATACTTAATGTAAAGAATGAATATAAACCAAGAAGAAAATGTTGACATAACAGAAAAAATGGGAAGCTGTCTGTATTTTATGCTTTATCATACAAACAATAAGTATATAAAGAGATATTTAAACCCTCTAGCAATAAAAAGCAAATTAAAGCCACAAATGGTTTTTTGTATAGATGATTAACAATAGTTAAAAGAATTGACAAAATATAACACTATTAATTTACACATTATGGGGAGGGCAATTCAACCATGTATGAAAAATCTTTAAAATATATTTAATCTTTAATCTAGCAATTCCACATATTGGAATTTGTCCTAAAGAAATAATGGGACATGCACATAAAAAGCATCTATGAATGTTCATCACAGCCTTTTTATCATAGTAAATATATCCTTAATGTCCATCAATGGGAAATAAAATATGGTGCCTTTTTGTACATTGGAATATTACATAGCTTAACAATGATGATTAGGTTAGTGTTTATGGATATAGAGAAAACGCAGGATACTAATGAGCAGGTATAAGAGAACCCTATTTTTCTAAAATATCTATGTGTGTGTACATATCCATAGGAATAAAGTCAAAGAGAATATACAGCAATATATTAATAGTGATTACTTCTGAAAGGTGGGCTTATGACTAGTACGTACTTGCCCTTTATATTTTTGTTTTGTCTGAATTTTTTTCAATGAATGTTTTTGTTGTCATATTTTAAAAAGCTCTTTCCTTTTAAATTATACTGTTATGATCATTCTTACATAAATTCATATTTTTAACATTTTGTTAAGATTTACCCCAAACCTCTAACCTAGAAGCAGTGGTTTGGCAGTTGTTACAACTAAAATTTCATTTCTGGAGTGTGAATGAGGTGTGATCCCAGGTTCCTGACTGCTGAGCGGCAGCTGAGTGCACCTCGTCAGGCCGCCCCTGCCACAGCTCCTCTAGTAAGCGTGAGCCCCCTGTGCTTCTTTCCTGCCGGTGTCTTGGACATCCCATCCTCGGTATTCTGCCTTTTTCATTGGACTGCTAACCACAGCCCAGGTAGAAATACTAAGAGGAGACGATTCTTAAATAAAAAGCAAAAACTCTGTGGCCATAAATCACAAATTAATTTACATCTGCATCTTTCTCCAAATTAGATCAGAAAAGCTCAACACAAATTTCTCAAAAGTTTTCAAACTGAAAAGGAAGGACTCTACTTCAGAAACAGGATGCCTCTGACTTCAATCATCTCATTTCAGGATTAAAAGGATCTCAGTGGTCATCTAATACAGCCCCCATCATGTGCTCTAGTACTGGTAACCCCCAAAAGTCAGAGAGTAAGGAGTGTGGGACTTGCTACATAAAGCTGCCCAGAGTGTTTTTAAAGAATGTAGATTTCTGAACCCTACTCCAGGCCTTCTGGAAGGAATTCAAGTATCACTTTATTGATGTTTAAAGTTCTGTAAGTAACTCAGATGTACTGCCAGTTTGGAAACCTTGCTCAGTCGATTATTTATTCTTAACAAATAACCACAAAATGTCAGCCACATGCCACAATAAACATTCATTTCTTATAGGTCTGGGTAATAACTGATCTAGCCCAGGTTTGGCTGAATAGCTCTGCTTCAAGCTGGGCTTGACTTCTGTATGCAGGTTGAACTCCGATCTGCTCCAGTATTACTCATTTTGGGGCCTGGCTGAAAGGGCAGCAACCCTCCAGGGAAAATCCTTTTTTTTTTTTTAATTTTCCAATTACAGTTAACATTCAGTATTATTATGTATTAGTTTTCAGGTATACAGCATAGTGGTTAGACAATCATATACTTTACAAAGTGCCCCCCCTGCAATATTTCAAATCCCATCTGGCACCTTTAATAGTTATTATAATATTATTGACTATATTCCCTGTGCTGTATTTTTATAGCCCCATGACTATTTTGTAACTACCAATCTGTACTTCTTAATCCCTTCACCTTTTTCACCCAACCTCCCAACCCCCATTTCTCTGGCAACCAACCATCAGTCTGTTCTCTGCATCTATGAGAGTTTCTATTTTGTTTATTTATTTTGTTCTTTAGATTCCACATAAAAGTGAAATCATATGGCATTTGTCTTTCTCTGTATGACTTACTCCATTTAGTATACCTTCTAGGTTCATCAAGAGAAACTCTTCTTGTGGAGATGGCACTGGTCCGAGGGGGCATGCCCACTGTACAAGGACTTTTCACATCCCTGCTGTACATGCCAACGTCCCACTGGCTAAAGCAAGGCTCATAGCTGGGCTCAAAAACAAGGGGTAAGGAAGTCTCTTCTTCTTAAGGAGGTGAGTGAGAGAGAGTGAATACACAATGAATATTTTTGAACAATAATCTATAAGAAAAAATCTTATAATTGAACACTATTATGTATGCCCTGCCAATTGTTTTCAGGTCTAAGTAACAAAAACCAAACCAAGTTAAACAAGAGATTGGCTCAGCCTTAAAAAAAAAAAGCCAGAGGTAGTGCCCTCTCCTATGAGTTGGGTTTTATCCTCAACAAAGCTCATGCAAAACAATGGATTCCTTCAAGAAATCTTTGTGAGCATCCACTGCATGCTAGGAACAAAAGATAGTCCTGCCCCAATGTCTAGGGTTGAGGTGGGGGAAACATCTGAAAATTAACAATTACAACTCAGTGTGATAAATGCTAACTTGAAATGCAGCATGCACGGGTGTGTGTTTGGGGGATAGAGGAGTACATGGCAAATCCTATGCATCACTCCCAGCCCAGACAAAAGTCTGGATTTTCTGGACCTCCTGCTGGAGGCTCTAGCTACATAAGGGAGCCCTGATAAACAGTAATGAGACAATTTGGGACTGGCAAATTGGCCCAGGTAGGAGAGAGTCACAGCACTTGAGCTCAGTCCAGGAACACTGGCATGATTCAAAGTGCAGCACTGGTATGCAAGCTTGGGGCAGACCTCTAACCCAGCATGAGATATTGGTCCCACTTCCTAGACGGAGAGGTCTTTAAAAAAATGGAAAGAATGTACAAAGACTCATTCGTTCAGTAATGTTTATTGAAGGCCTCCTCCTAGTCCCTGAAAATACAATGATGGGTATAACAGACCCGATCCATGGTCCTTAGGAAGTTTACAGTCAAATATTAATCAAACAATTATACAAATAAAAGTAAAATTGCAACGATGTTGATACATGCTATGAAGGGGAAGATCCGAAGGTTTATCTGTTGGGGTGACATCTGCACTAAGACCAGATCAGAAGGGTGAGTAGAAGTTAACCAAGCGAAGAGGAAGTGTTCCAGGCGGAGGGAAGGTCATCAGCAAAGGGCCTGTGATGACAAGGGTCTGAGTGCCGGCCAGTGGAGGAAGGAGAGAGCAAGCTCAACTTGTTTGAAATTTCATTCATTGGTTCACCAAATACCTACTGAGCACCTACTGTGATTGAGGCATGGTTCTAGTTGCCAGGAAACACCAGTGAACAAAACAAAGCCCCTGCTTCTCATAGAAACTTCTAGTCTAGTAGGAGAGACCCCATAACATTGCTGGGAGAGGATAATAGTTGGACCGAGTCATGGCAATATACACTATAATTTACTGAAGACTTGCTACATCCCAGGTACTGCGAGGCACTTCACATTTGTTGTCTTTAACCTTCCTACCCACCCTGTTGGTCAGTACTATTTCCATGTTGTAGAGGAGAGGATGAGACTTGGAAGGTTAAGTGACCTAACTGATCCACAAAGCTAGGAAGTTGGGAGTTACCTGCCTCCAGTGACTCCCAAGCCCTACCACATCACTTGCTGGAACAGCTGGAGAAGCATCATCACCTGATACAGGATGGAGCAAAGATTGGCCCCACTAAGACTGCAGCCACCAAGGAGTGTGCACTAGCCATCCTGAGTCCTCTGCCAACACAGCAGGAGACTTTTTGTGGAGGCTTCTTGTGATTGCATGCGGGGATTATTGTGATCACATTGCTTGTAATTACAACTCCAGTTGAAAGCACCATTATTGCTACCCACATCCCCTTAATGGTCCTCAATTACCTAGATGCACAGAAGCCAAGGAGCCAGGGATTACTCATATCTGAACAAAAAGTGCTGTGGGAATCCAGAGAGGTAGCCTCACTCTGCCTGGAGGAGAATCTGTCAATTTGAAAGGCTTCTCACCCAAACAGTTCCTGTGAGTGGGTAGAGAGACCAAGGAGGCATGTCTGGGTTTTTCCTGCAGTTCTTGTCATTTGACTGTTCAGTATTGCTATGAATACAGAATAAAGATATTTCTCCATCTTTCAGCAAATGGAAATTTTCAGCTGCAATTCAAAAATTTCTCCAAGGGTTTAACTCGTAAAGGATTGTATGAAAGAAATAGCTTCTCTGACAAAGACAATCACATATAAATGTAAGAGGTATAGCACAGCAACTAAGAGTGTAAGCTCTGCAAACGAACCATCTGCTTGTGCATTTGAACCCTGCCACGTGCTCGCTCTTTGACCTTGGGCAAGTTACTTAACTTCTCTATGCCTCAGCTTCATAGTCTGTAACACAGAGAAAAAAATTATCTACTTCATAGGGTTGTTGTAAGGAAAAAATGGGCTCGTATAGGTAGAGTGCTCAGCACCATGTTTAGTACATTGTAAGTACTCAATAAATAATCAGCTAGAAGTAATAGTGGCAGAGTAAGTAGATTATAAGTGTTAGCTATTATTAGTAGCAGTAGCCATTAACTGCATGTATATGGTAGGCTAAGAGCTCCACATGAATTATCTAACAAATGCTCCCAAAAACCTAATGGGGAAGGTGCAATTATTATCCTCATTCTGTCGATGAGAAAACTGAGGCTGAGAGAGGTTAGGTAATTTGCCAGAGATTACACAGTGAGTGGGAAGCAGGATTGGGACTCAGATTGAGGTCTCTCTGCCTCCAATGCCTATGATCCAAAACAAAACTCAAGGAGTGAAAGTCAGCAGTCAAAAGAGCTCAGCTGAGCTACCTGGCTGCTAGAGAGGCCTGCAGGAGGGCAGCCTGGTGCTGGCAGGGACAGCCAAACTGCTAGGAGGCAAACAGCCAGGTGGGTCAAAGGGAAGGACGTGGGGTTACAGCCGAGAGTCTGGAAACTTGAGAATGGCATCCATTGAGCTAAGAATTATGAAAGAGAGATAAAGTATGGAGCTAAGTACATGGAGGAATTAGAGCAAGTCAAACGGAGCTAAGTAATTATATTTTACCACTGCATGCATTTAAGCATGTCAGCTTGCCTCTGTATGTATACATATGTATTGAACATATGTCATTTGCCTGTGTGTATATATATGTAATGAGCGTATCAGCTTGCCTCTGTACATATGCATAAGTGCCAAACATATGTCATTTTACACTCTGTGCATATGTGAAGAATGAATATATATCAAGTTGCCTCTGTGAGAGTGGGTATGCATGCCTATTTGAGTGTGACAGCTGGGCCCTCTGTTTGTACATGCACACTTACATGTGTGTATCCATGCACACATTGCTGTATATAGCAACTCATCTGCACAGTACACATGAACTTGAATTGCGTCAGCTGCTTTCTAAGTCTTCCCCCTTGCCTCCCAGTTGAAAATTATTCCCTGCAGTCTGATGGTCTCAGGACTCAACATCAGGGTCATCACTGTTAGATAACGGCACTTAGTCTGGGTTTCTAATTAAATATGTTGGAAAGGCAAAATAGTGAGACCACATTCTGAAGCCGTTCCTCAACACAGAACCAAAGTGGTGAGACCCAGGGCAGCTCCAGCAGCGATGGCTCCAACAACAATGGGAGCAGGGGGCAGGGCAGGGTGCAGAGAGCGGGACAGCAGCACTGCCATTCACCCAACATTCATCCATGTTCGTGCAGGCAAGCATGTCAGCCAGTGAGGGTGGAGAAGTGAACAGTACAGACAGTTTCTGTCCTGCAGTCTAACAGGAAGTCAGACTTTAAACAATCATTTACAACTGCGAAGGGTGTTAAGAAGGATGTGCGAAAGCATCAGATAGGGACCCCCCAAATGTACCAGGGGCCGGAGGTATTAAGGAAATTTTCCCCAAAGTAGTGATATTTATGCTAAGGCCAAAGGCTGATGAAGAGTTAGAAGGGGATGGAGGGGCACAGTATTCTAAAAACAAAGTTCCACCCGTAAAAATGAAATAAAGAATATGGCAAGAAACAGAGGAAAGGCAGCTGAGGCAGAGCCCTGGAGAGTGAGGAGGCGAATCACACAAATAATGAAGCTGAAGACACCGGGAAGCAAGGGCTCATCATACAGGGCCTTTCGAACCAGAATGCAGATTCAGACTTGATCCTAAGATCGTAAACAGGGAATAACCTGCCAAGAATTGTGCTTTAAAAAGATCACTTGGTTAAATGTGTGAACTATAAGCTATGTTAATTATATCTCAATGAAGCTGTTAAAAAAAAATTACTTGGGCTGGAGTGTGCAGAAAGGCAAAACATACCCAAGAAAACCTTGGGAGAGCTATTGCAGTGGTCTAGGCGAGTGATGACTGTGGCCCTGACTAGGGAGGATGGGGACAAACAAATTAATTAGATTAAAAAGGTAAAATCAATAGAATTCAGTGACTGACTAGATGTGAGAGGTGAGGGAGAGAAAGTATGAAGCCAGGGCTATCCCCAGGTTCAGTGACATTTACTGAAATACCCATCTTTGGAGAAAAAGCAGGCTTGGGAGAGGATGATGAGTTTCAGTTGTAGGCATATTGAGTGTGAGTGGCCAGTGAGGCATCTGTACTGATCCATCCAGTAGTGGTTGGATTTTAAGTCTGGTGAACATACAAGTGTGGACATCATCAGAGGATAAATTAATCGAAGTGATGAAAGTGGGTGTGATGACTTAATGAGGTAGTATAAAATTAGGCGAGAAGGGGACCTAGTGGAGGGGAGAATGAAAGAACTACCTGAAAGTAGAAGGAAAACCAAGGAGCAGAAGTGTTTCAAAAACCAGGACATGGTCAGCTGGTCAAATCCTACTGAGATGTCAGGCACATAATTACCGAATAGTGTCCAATGAATATAATCACTTGAAGTCATTGGTGATCTTAACAAGAGCCACTTGGTAAAGTGGTAGGGGCAGAATCCAGATAAGAGTTTATCATGATATGAGTAGGAAGTTGGAATTGGGGAAGGAATGTTTAGAAAGCTTGGCTATGAAGAGAAGAGAAACAAACCTTCAGGTGACTGTGAGTGGAAGGGGACTTTTAAATTTTGTTGAAGATTTTATTTATTTATTTCTAGAGAGGGAAGAAGGGAGGGAGAAAGAGAGGGGGAGAAACATTGGTGTGTGCAAGAAACATCAATTGATTGCCTCTCTCATGTCTCCAGTCAGGGACCTGGCCCACAACCCAGGCACATGCCCTGACCAGAAATCTAACCAGGAACTTTTCACTTTGTGGAATGGTGCCCAACCTAC
>PVIA01019374.1:0-10654 GCA_004024845.1 Tonatia bakeri | reverse complement strand
GTTCATTTTCATTTGTTTCCAGAAACTTTTTGATTCCTTCCTTGATCTCATTATTAACCCATTCATTGTTTAATAGCATGCTTTTAAGTCTCTGTGAATTTGGTTGTTTTTGAGTTTTTTTCTTGAGGTTGGTTTCTAGTTTCAGGCTCTGTGGTCTGAGAAAATGCTAGATATGGTTTCAATTTTCTTGAATTTGTTGGGGCTTGTTTTGTGGTCTGTCTTTGAAAACATTCTATGTGTTTACTTGTAAAGAATGTGTATGTTGGTTCCTTGGGGTAAAATGTTCTCTATATTTCAGTGAAGCCCATTTGATCTAGCAGGTTGTTCAATGCCACAATGTCCTTGTGTGTTGTTGTCTCTATCTTTCTTGAAGTCCTCAAGATTTTCCTAATATATTTGGGTGCTCCTATGTTGGCTGCATATATGTTTACTATGTTTATAGCTTTCTAGTGGATTCTTCCCTTTAGAATTATAAAATAACCTTCTTTTACTCTTTTTATAGCCTTTGTTTTGAAGTCTATTTTGTCAGATATAAGTATTGCTACCCTGGCTCTTTTTTTTTCTGTCCAATTGCTTGGAATATTTTTTCCTAATCCTTCACTTTCAGTCTGTGTAGGTCTTTTGTTCTGAAGTGGGTCTCTTTTAGGCAGCATATGTGCTGGTCATGTTTTCTTATCCATCAACTACCCTATGTCTTTTGTTTGGAGCATTTAATCCATTGACATTTAAGGTTACTATTGATAGGTACATATTCATTGCCATTTTTTCTTTTTGTTCCTGTGTTCCTCTCTCTCAGTCTATACCTTTATCTTCTTAAAGCAGTCCCTTTAGCATCTCTTGCAGAGCTGGTTCAGAGGAGGTGTATTCTTTGAGGCTTCTTTCATCTAGAAAACTCCTTATTTCACCTTCCATTTTAATTGAGAGCCTTACTGGGTAAAGTAATCTTGGTTGAAGGCCTCTGGTTTTCATTACTTGGAATATTTCTTGCTATTCCCTTCTGGCTTATAGTGTTTCTGTTGAGAAATCAACTGCTAACCTTATCAGAGTTCTCTTGTATGTTACTTCCTGTTTCTCCCTTGCTGCCTTTAAGATTCTTTGTCTTTAAAATTTGGCATTTTAATTATGATGTGTCTTGGAGTAGGCCTCTTTGGGTTCATCTTGATTGGGACCCTCTGTGCTTCCTGAACTTGTGTGGTTTTTCCCCTCTCCATGTTAGGAAAGTTTTCTGTCATTATTTTTTTCTTTTTTTTTAAAGATTTTATTTATTTATTTTTTAGAGAGGGAAGGGTGAGGGAGAGAGAGAGAGAAACATCAATGTGTGGTTGCTGGGGGACATGGCCTGCAACCTAGGCATGTGCCCTGACTGGGAATCGAACCTGCGATGCCTGATTCGCAGCCCGCGCTCAATCCACTGAGCTACGCCAGCCAGGGCTTTGTCATTATTTTTTTCAAACAGGCTTTGTGTCCCTTGCTCCTTTTCTTCTCCTTCTGATATTCCTATGTTGTGAATTTTGTTACATTTTATGTTGTCCTGTAATTCCCATAGGCTTTCCTCATACTTTTTGAGTCTTTTTAAATTTTGTTGCTCTACCTTAGTATTTCTTTCTACCTTGTCTTCAGGCCCACTGATTCAGTCCTCTGCCTCATCCAGCCTGCTTATAATTCCTCCTAGTGTATTTTTTATTTCAGATATTGTATTTTTAATTTCTTCCTGGTTCTTGTTTACAGTTTCTATTTCTTTTTTCATGTTGTTGTAGTTCCAACTCAGTTCCCTGTAGTTGTACTGAATTCCTTGAACACCCTTATAACCATTTTTCTGAATTCTGTGTCTGATAGATTGCTTGCCTCCATTTAATTTAGCTCTTTTACTGGGGAGCCCTCCATTCCTTTTGTTTGGGCATTCTGTCTTTGTCTCCACATTTTAAGTGACTCTTTTTGTTTGTTTTTGTGTCTCAGCCTGCTCTGCTTTGCCTGCCTGTCTTTGTGGGGTGGACTTCTGTGGTAGGAGTTCTGGGGGACTCAGTGGTACAGTCTCTTTGATCTCCTTGTCTAGATGCTCTAGGTTTGTCTTTTCTTCCATTTGTGTGGGCTCTCTAGTTTTACTTGGGCTTTACCCATTGGTTGCCTCTTTGTTAGTGGGTTTTCCCCTCCAGTGGGCTTACTGGTAGTCACAACTCCCACCTTGTCTTGTATGCTGTTGTATAGGTGTTATTTAACAAAGCAGAATTACCAGACAACCAAATGTATGCCAACAAAAAGAACCCCCGAACCTCATCAGCAGTCTCAACTGCAATTGAGCAAATATTAATAAAGGTGAAGGGAGAGTACAAATATTATAAGATGTGACAAAGGGAATATGAGATGACTGAAAGAGGGGAAAATGTTGTTGAGTAGTAAGAGGAAGGAGAATTGATGAGAGTTGGGATAGAACTGAGGTGAAGAAAGGGAGAGAAGAAAATTTACAAGGTAAGAAAAACAGAAGGGCATTGGGAACAATGGGGTAAGAAGAGGGAAGAGGATATTATGAGGTTTGAAGTAAAATTGAAAAGGTACTGGACAAACAGGCACAAAATTGCAAAAATACCCCAGCAGGGTCTATAGCAACAACAGCTAAATGGAGTTTAATAAAGGTGGAATGGGAATAAGAATATTGTAGAAAAGCAAAAGTGAATATAAGTGTCTGAAGTGAAGAAAAATGATTTTCAGAGAATGGGGGAAGCAAACTAGTAAAAGTAAGGAGTAAAGTCCAGGTTGAGAGGCGGGGAATGAAATAAAATTCCTCACTCAACTGATCATGGGCAGGGGGAAGGTGAAATGGAGTATGACAGGGGAGTATTCTGTGGGATTTAAAGTACAAACAAAAAGTGAACAAATAGGAGTTCCATTGGAGAAGTACAGCAATAACTATGATATTTCACCCAACTAGCCACTGTTTATAAAAGGTGGAAAAGAAATAAGACTCTTATAAGAGGGGAAAAAGAATGTGAGCTTACTTAAGAAAGGAGAGAGCTTATGTGAGTTTAGATGGAGAAATAGTGAGAGTAAGGGATAGGAACATGGTGTAGTGTGAGAGAAAATGCAGTTTACAAGAACAGTAATAAAGTTCAGAAAGATGATGGAATGGATTAAGGATAGGAAAAGGTGCTTTGTGGCATTTGGAATAAAAATACTATGATAAGAAGTATATAACCCAAATAAAAAGAATAAAAAGTAAAAGACCAAGAATAGCAGATTATTTGGAATAGGAGTGAAGTGAAAGAAGAAAAATTAAAATGCAATATGAAAGGGAGCAGACCTCCCCAAACAAACAGAAAAAACAAACAAACAAACAAAAAACTAAAAAAAAAGAAAAGAAGATATTTTAAAAAACATGCAAGTTCTGATGATGAACAAGGTGAAATTTGTCTCAGCTCTTGGCGTTCACCTTCTGACTTCTTTGTGGATCTGTCTCTGGTTTTCTCTCAGCTCCAGGTCTTACTATCTTACTCTTGAAAAAAAAAAAACAATAAAGCTCCCTGCTGATTGTTAATCTTCCCAGGCTGGTTTTGCAGATCTTCCCCCTCCTGCAGGCAGTTGGGGACTCGGCTCTGTTTCTACTTTGCGGTGGTTCTGCAAGGATGGGGAATCAGCCTGGGCTACAATAATTACAGATCGCCCTCAGAGGACTGTCCACGTGCACTCTCTTCTTTGTGCAGTTGTACCAGGCTGATGCTGATAAACCACCTCACTTGGTACCCCTTTGATCAATCCATGAGGTACACTGAGTTGGAGAAAATCACACCCACAGTGTTCCTTCCTTGTTAGCCAGGCATCTGGGTACACAAAGTCCCTGCCCAATGTGCCTCAGTTCCCCTTTTGAAAAATGTCTCTGTGGGCACCTCTGCTGCTCCAAGCCACTGTCCAACTTTCCATACATTCCAATTCTCTGGCTAGTCTGGAGTCTATCTCTGTCACAGCCAGACGTGGCCCACCTCTTCTCCCAGCTCCAGGTGCCACCATGGTCCCCCTACTCCCTTGCACTGTCCTGGCCAGCAACTGCTGGCCCAGTTTGGGTGTACTGCCAGCTGTTTGCGTGTGTGCTGCCTCTTTTCCCCCCAGTGACTTTACGTGTTCAAGTCTCTCCTGGCATGGGGCTGTGATTTCCTCACCCTGGAAGGGGAGGGAGCCACTAGGCTGCTATCACTGACCCAGCTCTTCTCCAATGTTGTCCCCACAGCAGCTGTGATTTCTCGTATCATGCCTGGGGACTTCCCTCATCTGCCTATAAAACCCCCTTACCACCTGTTTTAAGCATTGTTTGTATACTTTGGCTTCCGAACTTCATATCAGCTAAGATTCTGTTGGCTGTTCACTTTGGTTTTTGGAAGATCAGCTAAGTGTCCCAGTTGAGTACATGAACAAGTGGGCTTACCTCCTACATACTTGGGCTGCCATCTTCTTCTACCAAATGGCAGGATTTTTAAATTACTTCAGCCATTATTCTCATGGCTGAATAATATTTCATGGTATATACATAGCACAGCCTCTTTACCCATTCACCATCAGTGGGCACTTAGGTTGTTTTCATGTCTTGGCCACTGTGATCTTATATTTATTACATCTTGTAAAAAGTCTTGGTATTCCTGACATAAGTTAAACACATCCCCAGTTCCCAGTGCCAGCACAAATCTCTCCTATTTTTGTCATTAACATAAAGATCAGTTAGTGGGGTGGGGAAGTTGAAACCAGCATTATAATCATCCTTTACATCCTGGAACTACTGGGTTTATTTGCAATGTTTCTCACTGGAGACTGGATTTAAAATCTCTTCTCTTTCTTCTGTCACATCATTGAGTTTTCAATGCCCTCTCTTCTCCAGAAAGAGTACCCTCATCAAGTGGGGCAGGAGTGGTCTCATCTACCCAGAGTTCTGGAGAGTCATCACCTTCCCCCAGCATGACACACACTGGCCCCCTATCAGGATTGCATGGGACATTGATACTCTTGACCTTGCCATGTGTCTACATTTGCATTTCCCTGAAACCAGAGATGGATACAGGAACGTGAGTACAAATAGTTTATTTGGGAGGTGATTCCTGAAGGCAGGAATGATGGATGGGTAGAGGGACAGAGGGGTAGAGGGATAGAGGGAATTGGCATTGTGGTGACTGGGACCCATCCCTGCTGGGGAATCTAAGGAATGTTAGGGAATCCTCTAGAACACAGTGGCAAACACAAGTTCCATGGGCTGAATCCGGCCCTCCACCTCATTTTATCCAGCCCAGCACCTTGTTTCTACCTGGCAGCAGCTCCAAGCTCTTTGCCTCTAGTCAAGGAGTAGTTACATTTATATAGTCCTAAAATTACATTTGGCCCTTTGAAGGCAACTGTGAGACTGATGTGGCCCCTAGTGAAAATGAGTTTGACACCCCTGCTCTAGAAAATGCCTCAGAATTGTCCCTCCAAATGACTCACTGGCTTAGAGTTTTTCCAAAGAACGTTTTCTCCCTCGTGTTCCTGGTCTTCCCTGTGAGAGAAAAGCAGGAACCCACAGCTTTGGGTAAAGTCCTGGGACAAAGTATCAAAAAGGCTGGGCAGGTCCTTAAGCAGGGGCGCTGTCAGGATTCACAGGAACTGTCTACCACAGCTGCTGCTGAAGTCCAAGGTAAGCTAAGGGAAGAGAAATGGAGCACATCTAGATGTATCTGACACATTGTATATCAGCAGTCTTACTCATGAGCTCCAAAAGAAGTCAAGCTCTTTGGCTTGAAGGACTCCCAAGGACCAGGAACTAAGCACCCCTCCCAAGGATCTAATTTGCTCCTCACTATTGATAACTTAACTTTGAACTTTAAGCTCCCAGTTTTCAGGTTGAGCTTGGTTTGGATGGAAGATCAGATTCTCAAACCTATCTTGGTCTCCTGCTAAAAGGTGCCTATTAGGCCTTTATTTGCTCTGACTGCTTCAAACCAGGCTTTCTTCCCCAGAATGGGTGCCTCAAAGGACAGTACCAGAACAGCCAGTCATTTCCACGGCTCTGCCACCCCTCTGGCCAGTCAGTGCTGATCTCAGATGGGTGGGAGAGAGGCGAGCCTTCATAGGCTAATGATATGAGCCTGATTCTCCTAAGGGGAATTAAGTGATGCTCAGTGGCCCTTCCCATGAGGGAAGAAAATCTTAGTCCAAAGCAAATTTGCTCTTGGTCAAGAAACCCATGTTCTAGTTCCAGTAAGTTCATCAACTTGCCTCTGACTTGGGTGAGTGACTTGTGTGCTCTTACTGTTTCCACTTGTAGAAGCAGAGTTAGGCTGGATTTGTGTATTCTGGGTGGGTTTTAAAGAAAATATGCAAGAATATGGCCAGAATTGTGGGGGTTATATGTGAGTGATTGAATTTGGAGAAAAAGGACTTCAAGATCTGTTATCAACCTCTAGAATCTCTGAGCAAAACTCCGTTGCACTGCCAGAACTCGGGGTGCACTGTTCCATGGCCCCAGGTTTCAAATATCTGTTTTGGATTCCTTTGGAATGTTCACAGCAGAACCATTGAACACTGCCTTTCTTTCTTTCTTCCTTCCTTTCTTTCTTTCTTTCTTTCTTTCTTTCTTTCTTTCTTTCTTTCTTTCTTTCTTTCTTTCTTTCTTTCTTTCTTTATTTTTATTTTAATGATTGTTCAAGTACAGTTTTCTCCCCTTTACTCCCAATCAAGCCCACCCACCCCCCCTTCCCTCCCATTACCACCCTCCCCCTAGTTTTTATCCATGTGTCTTTTAACTTTGAACACTGCCTTTCTGATATAAGGTTTGCAGCATGGAATCAGAGTCATTTTTGACAGTTGGTGGAAGGCTTCTGTCTTCTCCAGCAGCTGCAGAATGAGTTCTTAAAAATCATAGAGCACCCAGTGCCTCTTCAGCTGCTTTGACATCCTTGTTTCATTCAATCCAGGTGGTTTGGACAGCTTGGACCAGAGTCCTGGCTGGGGAGAGAATCATTAGGAAAAGCTATTGATTAGGTGTCCACAGCTGCCAACACCCAGCAGCAGAAGCTCCTGGGGCTGTATTTATGAAAAGGCAGAGGGCACAGAAAAGGGCAAGAATGTGATTGAGAGAGGAGGCCATTTGTTTAGATAACAGAGGCATGCAGAGGCAGGTGGCCCCTGAAAAGTTGGTTCTTCCTAATGTCATTTGGTAAGGTGGATGGGACAGGTGTCTGCGAGGTGCCCAGTACTGTTTGCAACCTGGAAAAGAGTCCAGAGAATGTTGTTTCTTCCTAGGAAGTCCTGCCTTAGTCTCATTACCCTAGACTCGAGAATGGTGATGCTGACCTTGTGTTTGCACCACACAGTTTCTCTGCTGCACAGTGTCACTCCTCACAGACCAGGCACAAACATCCCGCCCCACACTTCACTGCACACCAGCCGACACCCATCTGTGTGCTGCATGCAATGTGATGACCACCATGCATCCTATGGGCCTCCAGTCACCCTGTAAATGCTCTCCTCATGACACTGAACATCCTTAAGCACCTGTACATCCCTGTGGAATGATGCACAGACCTGTCTCTGTCTACCTCCTCTGTGTCTATGAAACTGCTTGGTCACCAGTGACACTGAAAACTGTTTGTTGAGTGAGCAAACAACTGAATGGCATGGGCAGGGCAGAGGACTCATCACAACTCCAGGCACCCACTGAAGACATGGGGCACTTTTGACTCACAGCTTCAAATATAGGAAGAAGTGGAAACCTTCTCAGGCAACCTGGAAGGAGCTATTGAAAAGAACAAAAGTCTAAGTAATGAAGGAGGTGTGTGACCATATTCCTTTTTACCTATAGCTTTATAATAGTTACAATTCTGAATGCTGTGTCAATCATATTTGATAAATTAAATCATACCTTAGAGTAGCATTTCTCAACTCTGTATTTTTCTTGGCACAAAAGCTACAGGACAGGGAACCTCTGTGAGTTATATGAAATTTCCTTTCTAGGGTAGAAGCCATTCCACACATTTTCTTCAACTCAAGGCAGCATATTTTATGCTTTTTAAAGATGACACAGAGCCATGGCTGGTGTGGCTCAGTGGACTGAGTGCTGGCCTGTGAACCAAAGGGTCGCTGCTTGGATTCCCAGTCTAGGGCACATGCCTGAGTTGCAGGCCAGTCCCCAGAAGAGGGCACAAAAGATGCTACTACACATTGATGTTTCTCTCTCTCTCTCTTTCTACCTCCCTTCCCCTCTGTCTAAAAATAAATAAGTAAATAAAATCTTTTAAAAAATAAAGATGACACATGTTTTTTCTACCTTTAACCCAAAGATTCTGATATGCGTCCCTCCAGTGATTTAGAATTAATGTTGTTAGATGCTTCTAACTTTACTTTGCTCATAAATTTCTCTGAGAATGTGATGAAAGCTATGTTTCTATGTACCTTGAATTGACAAGTACATACATGCAACACTTATTCAGAGAATTCATCTTGTGATGGAAATTGATTACCTTAAGATGTGTGCAATATAAATGTGGTCTTTGAAAAGAGTTACATCTTTTTACCTTAGCTTTTTAATGTAAAGGAAATGGCCACTTTCTGGGGGAAAAAACCCTCAAAGTTGTGAAAAATAAGACAAAAAGTAGCCTTTAACTTTACTCAAAGATCAGTTTCCATGGTAATGCTGCAGGCACTTAGAAGCAGAGGTGGTGGTGCAGGCACAAATGGTCTTTGACTTCCAAGGATTCCCTGGTAGCTCTGCCCACTGAGATGGCCCCCTGTCACAGGGCACGGGGTTTTCTCCTCACTTTGAATTCATGTCCCTTCATTTCCTTTACACGTGTGTCAGGGAGTCCAGCCCAGTCCAGCCCAGTCTTTGCTTATTTCAGAGCTGTCACTTGCTTTTTACAAGTAGCTGGAGCTTACAAAACAGGAACTGTTTGATGGTGTCAGGGTGCATGTGAGGCAAAAATGGGCTGCTGTCTACACAGGAGGTGACACAGTTTCATTTAGTTCCCACTTCCTCTGTGACCTGCCAAACATCAGTGGCTTAGAGGATGGTAGTGTCTCATTGGAGGTGCTGCTGGCATTCCTTCCTCTGCTCCCAGGTGTAAGCCACCTCAGAAGCCACACCCACTCTCCTTCAACCACTTTGGAAGTTACCTGTTCTACTTATATTCTCTTAGGAGTTATCCTTACAATCTTAACAGTCTAGAATTTAGCCACCTTCTTCCCACAAGGTACAAGAACTATAGCATACTAAGTCCTACAAACAACCTCCACCTACCATGTATTTGTCTAGGATTTTACTTACAACTTGTTTTTACTGACCATGATCCCATTATCATTATTACTTCCTTTTTATTTTTATCTTTATTTATTTATTTTTTAATCCTTACCCAATGGCATATTGATTTTAGAGAGAGACAGACAGACAGACAGATAGTCAGAAAGATAGAGAGATATTGAAGTGAGAGAGACTTTGACCACTTGCCTTCTGTGGGCACCCTAACCAGAGATTGAACCTTCAGCCTTTCGGTGTATGGGATGACGCTCCAACCAACTGAGCACCTGGCCAGGGCATTATTTATTACTTCCTTTTTAGAGGATAGTAAACATCTATGTAGATTTATCCAGTGGTATCTGAGTTCCTTTTCTCACTGTGGCTTTAGTCACTCATTTCCTCCTTCTGAGTCCCATTACTGTCCACTAAAGTATGTCCTTTAGTACTTTCTTCACTGGTACATTCTGTATCTTTTTCTGAAAGTATTTCTATTTTCCTTTCATTCTTGAGTGTTAATTATCTCATTATGGAATTCTAGATTGTTGGCAGTTACTCCCCCTAAGATCCTAGAAAACGCAATTCCAGTGTCTTCTGAACTTTTGTATAGTTGTTGAGGAATCTGAATGTAGTTCTCGTTCTTTTATAGACAAATTTGTCTTTAATCTCTGCTTTTGACTATATCATTGGTGTTCTATAATTTTATTACAATTGATCTAAAGTATGGATTTGCTTTATTTTTATTTTGATCAGAACACGTTTCGCTTCCCAAATCTGAGGAGTAATTTTTAAAATCAATTTTAGAAAATTCTCACTTATTATTTCTGTGTGTATTTTCTGTTCCTCTCTTCTATTTCTTCCTTCCAGGACCTCCTATTAGATGTATGTTGTACCTTCTAATTCATGTCTCCCATTTCTCCCATTCTTCCCTGATTCTTTCCTTGAATTTCTCTGTGTTAAACTATATAAAATTTCCAGAAAGCTGGTGCAGCAGTACTTATATCAGACAAAATAAACTTCAAAACAAAGGCCATAAAAAGAGACACAGAAGGACACTTCATAATACTCAAGAAGACATAAACATTATAAACATTTATGCACCCAACATAGGAGCAACCAAATATAGAAGGAAAATCTTGGAGAACCTCAAGAAAGATTTAAACAGCAGCACACTTATACTAGTATCTTTTAACTCCCCACTGTCAAAAATGGATAGATCTTTCAAACAAAATATCAACAAAGATATTTCAGCATTGAACAATGTCCTAGATCAAATGGACTTAACTGACATGTGTAGAGTCTTTCATCACAAAAAAGCAAAATACACATTCTTTTTAAATGCACATGGCATATTTTCAAAGGTAGACCACATGATAGGGCACAAAACAAGCCTCAACAAATTCAAGAAAATTGAAA